>JBBPBR010001653.1:66113-118028 GCA_037974775.1 Cicer pinnatifidum
TGGTTAAAAACCCTAATTGGACAAGAAGATGCCTAGGGAGGACGAAAATGACCTAAATATTAAATCAATGACACAAACAAAGTTATTGGATGCACAAGTTTGGTTAAAAACCCTAATTGGACAAGAATAAGTCTAGGGAGGATGAAAATGACCTAATTGATCATCCAATGACACAAACACACCTATTGGATGCACAAGATTGGTTAAAAACCCTAATTGGACAAGAATATGCAAAGGGAGGACGAAAATGACCTAATTGATCATCCATTGACACAAATGAACTTATTGGATGCACAAGATTGATTAAAAACCCTAATTGGACAAGAATAAGACTAGGGAGGACGAAAATGACCTAATTGATCATCCAATGACACAAACACACCTATTGGATGCACAAAATTGTTTAAAAACCCTAATTGGACAAGAATATGCCTAGGGAGGAGGAAAATGACCTAAATATTAATTCAATGACACAAATGAACTTATTGGATGCACAAGATTGATTAAAAACCCTAATTGGACAAGAATAACCCTAGGGAGGACGAAAATGACCTAATTGATCATCCAATGACACAAACACACCTATTGGATGCACAAGATTGGTTAAAAACCCTACTTGGACAAGAATAAGCCTAGGGAGGACGAAAATGACCTAATTGATCATCCAATGACACAAACACACCTATTGAATGCACAAGATTGGTTAAAAACCCTAATTGGACAAGAAGATGCCTAGGGAGGACGAAAATGACCTAAATATTAAATCAATGACACAAACAAAGTTATTGGATGCACAAGTTTGGTTAAAAACCCTAATTGGACAAGAATAAGTCTAGGGAGGATGAAAATGACCTAATTGATCATCCAATGACACAAACACACCTATTGGATGCACAAGATTGGTTAAAAACCCTAATTGGACAAGAATAAGCCTAGGGAGGACGAAAATGACCTAATCGATCATCCAATGACACAAACACACCTATTGGATGCACAAGATTGGTTAAAAACCCTAATTGGACAAGAATAAGCCTAGGGAGGACGAAAATGACCTAATTGATCATCCAATGACACAAACACACCTATTGGATGCACAAGATTGGTTAAAAACCCTAATTGGACAAGAATATGCCTAGGGAGAACTAAAATGACCTAAATTCATCATCCAGTGACACAAAAACACCTATTGGATGCACAAGATTGGTTAAAAACCCTAATTGGACAAGAATATGCCTAGGGAGGACGAAAATGACCTAAATATTAATTCAATGACATAAACAAACTTATTGGATGCACAAGATTGGTTAAAAACCCTAATTGGACAAGAATAAGCCTAGGGAGGACGAAAATGACCTAATTGATCATCCAATGACACAAACACACCTATTGGATGAACAAGATTGGTTAAAAACCCTAATTGGACAAGAATATGCCTAGGGAGGACGAAAATGACCTAAATGTTAATCGAATGACACAAACGAACTTATTGGATGCACAAGATTGGTTAAAAACCCTAATTGGACAAGAATAAGCCTTCGGAGGACGAAAATGACCTAATTGATCATCCAATGACACAAACACACCTATTGGATGCAAAAGACTGGTTAAAAACCCTAATTGGACAAGAATATGCCTAGGAAGGACGAAAATGACCTAATTGATCATCCAATGACACAAACACACCTATTGGATGTACAAGATTGGTTAAAAACCCTAATTGGACAAGAATAAGCCTAGGGAGGACGAAAATGACCTAATTGATCATCCAATGACACAAACACACCTATTGGATGCACAAGATTGGTTAAAAACCCTAATTGGACAAGAATATGCCTAGGGAGGACGAAAATGACCTAAATATTAATTCAATGAAACAAACAAACTTATTGGATGCACAAGATTGGTTAAAAACCCTAATTGGAGAAGAATAAGCCTAGGGAGGACGAAAATGACCTAATTGATCATCCAATGACACAGACACACCTATTGGAAGCACAAGATTGATTAAAAACCCTAATTGGACAAGAATATGCCTAGGGAGGACGAAAATGACCTAAATGTTAATCCAATGACACAAATGAACTTATTGGATGCACAAGATTGGTTAAAAACCCTAATTGGACAAGAATAAGCCTAGGGAGGACGAAAATGACCTAATTGATCATCCAATGACACAAACACACCTATTGGAAGCACAAGATTGGTTAAAAACCCTAATTGGACAAGAATAAGCCTAGGGAGGACGAAAATGACCTAATTGATCATCCAATGACACAAACACACCTATTTGATGCACAAGATTGGTTAAAAGCCTAATTGGACAAGAATAAGCCTACGGAGGACGAAAATGACCTAATTGATCATCCAATGACACAAACACACCTATTGGATGCAAAAGATTGGTTAAAAACCCTAGTTAGACAAGAATATGCCTAGGGAGGACGAAAATGACCTAAATGTTAATCCAATGACACAAATGAACTTATTGGATGCACAAGATTGGTTAAAAACCCTAATTGGACAAGAATAAGCCTAGGGAGGACGAAAATGGCCTAATTGATCATCCAATGACACAAACACACCTATTGGATGCACAAGATTGGTTAAAAACCTTAATTGGACAAGAATATGCCTAGGGAGGACGAAAATGACCTAAATGTTAATCCAATGACACAAATGAACTTATTGGATGCACAAGATTTGTTAAAAACCCTAATTGGACAAGAATAAGCCTAGGGAGGACGAAAATGACCTAAATGTTAATCCAATGACACAACTCAAGTTATTGGATGCACAAGATTGATTAAAAACCCTAATTGGACAAGAATAAGCCTAGGGAGGACGAAAATGACCTAATTGATCATCCAATGACACAAACACACCTATTGGATGCACAAGATTGGTTAAAAACCTATTGGATGCACAAGATTGGTTAAAAACCCTAATTGGACAAGAATATGCCTAGGGAGGACGAAAATGACCTAAATGTTAATCCAATGACACAACTCAACTTATTGGATGCACAAGATTGGTTAAAAACCCTAATTGGACAAGAATAAGCCTAGGGTGGACGAAAATGACCTAATTGATCATCCAATGACACAAACACACCTATTGGAAGCACAATATTCGTTAAAAACCCTAATTGGACAAGAATATGCCTAGGAAGGACGAAAATGACCTAATTGATCATCCAATGACACAAACACACCTATTGGATGCACAAGATTGGTTAAAAACCCTACTTGGACAAGAATAAGCCTAGGGAGGACGAAAATGACCTAATTGATCATCCAATGACACAAACACACCTATTGAATGCACAAGATTGGTTAAAAACCCTAATTGGACAAGAATATGCCTAGGGAGGACGAAAATGACCTAATTGATCATCCAATGACACAAACACACCTATTGGATGCACAAGATTGGTTAAAAACCCTACTTGGACAAGAATAAGCCTAGGGAGGACGAAAATGACCTAATTGATCATCCAATGACACAAACACACCTATTGGATGCAAAAGATTTGTTAAAAACCCTAATTGGACAAGATGTTGCCTAGGGAGGACGAAAATGACCTAAATATTAATTCAATGACACAAACAAAGTTATTGGATGCACAAAATTGGTTAAAAACTCTAATTGGACAAGAATAATCCTAGGGAGGACGAAAATGACCTAATTGATCATCCAATGACACAAACACACCTATTGGATGCACAAGATTGGTTAAAAACCCTAATTGGACAAGAATATGCCTAGGGAGGACGAAAATGACCTAAATATTAATTCAATGACATAAACAAACTTATTGGATGCACAAGATTGGTTAAAAACCCTAATTGGACAAGAATAAGCCTAGGGAGGACGAAAATGACCTAATTGATCATCCAATGACACAAACACACCTATTGGATGCACAAGATTGGATAAAAACCCTAATTGGACAAGAATATTCCTAGGGAGGACGAAAATGACCTAAATATTAATTCAATGACATAAACAAACTTATTGGATGCACAAAATTGGTTAAAAACCCTAATTGGACAAGAATGTGCCTAGGGAGGACGAAAATGACCTAATTGATCATCCAATGACACAAACACACCTATTGGATGCACAAGATTGGTTAAAAACCCTAATTGGACAAGAATATGCCTAGGGAGGACGAAAATGACCTAAATATTAATTCAATGACATAAACAAACTTGTTGGATGCACAAGATTGGTTAAAAACCCTAATTGGACAAGAATAAGCCTAGGGAGGACGAAAACGACCAAATTGATCATCCATTGCCACAAACACACCTATTGGATGCACAAGATTGGTTAAAAACCCTAATTGGACAAGAATATGCCTAGGGAGGACGAAAATGACCTAATTGATCATCCAATGACACAAACACACCTATTGGATGCACAAGATTGGTTAAAAACCCTAATTGGACAAGAATATGCCTAGGGAGGACGAAAATGACCTAAATATTAATTCAAGGACACAAACAAAGTTATTGGATGCACAAGATTGGTTAAAAACCCTAATTGGACAAGAATAAGCCTAGGGCGGACGAAAATGACCTAATTGATCATCCAATGACACAAACACACCTATTGGATGCACAAGATTGGTTAAAAACCCTAGTTGGACAAGAATATGCCTAGGGAGGACGAAAATGACCTAATTGATCATCCAATGATACAAACACACCTATTGGATGCACAAGATTGGTTAAAAACCCTAATTGGACAAGAATATGCCTAGGGAGGACGAAAATGACCTAAATGTTAATCCAATGACACAAATGAACTTATTGGATGCGTAAGATTGGTTAAAAACCCTAATTGGACAAGAATAAGCATAGGGAGGACGAAAATAACCTAATTGATCATCCAATGACACAAACACACCTATTGGATGCATAAGATTCGTTAAGAACCCTAATTGGACAAGAATATGCCTAGGGAGGACGAAAATGACCTAATTGATCATCCAATGACACAAACACACCTATTGGATGCACAAGATTGGTTAAAAACCCTACTTGGACAAGAATAAGCCTAGGGAGGACGAAAATGACCTAATTGATCATCCAATGACACAAACACACCTATTGAATGCATAAGATTGGTTAAAAACCCTAATTGGACAAGAACATGCCTAGGGAGGACGAAAATGACCTAAATATTAAATCAATGACACAAACAAAGTTATTGGATGCACAAGATTGGTTAAAAATCCTAATTGGACAAGAATAAGCCTAGGAAGGACGAAAATGACCTAATTGATCATCCAATGACACAAACACACCTATTGGATGCAAAAGATTGGTTAAAAACCCTAATTGGACAAGATGATACCTAGGGAGGACGAAAATGACCAAAATATTAATTCAATGACACAAACAAAGTTATTGGATGCACAAGATTGGTTAAAAACTCTAATTGGACAAGAATAATAATAGGGTGGACGAAAATGACCTAATTGATCATCCAATGACACAAACACACCTATTGGAAGCACAAGATTGGTTAAAAACCCTAATTGGACAAGAATATGCCTATGGAGGACGAAAATGACCTATATGTTAATCCAATGACACAAATGAACTTATTGGATGCACAAGATTGGTTAAAAACCCTAATTGGACAAGAATAAGCCTTGGGAGGACGAAAATGACCTAATTGATCATCCAATGACACAAACACCTATTGGATGCCCAAGACTGGTTAAAAACCCTAATTGGACAAGAATATGCCTAGGAAGGACGAAAATGACCTAGTTGATCAACCAATGACACAAACACACCTATTGGATGCACAAGATTGGTTAAAAACCCTTATTGGACAAGAATAAGCCTAGGGAGGACGAAAATGACCTAATTGATTATCCAATGACACAAACACACCTATTGGATGCACAAGATTGGTTAAAAACCCTAATTGGACAAGAATATGCCTAGGGAGGACGAAAATGACCTAAATATTAATTCAATGACATAAACAAACTTATTGGATGCACAAGATTGGTTAAAAACCCTAATTGGACAAGAATAAGCCTAGGGAGGACGAAAATGACCTAATTGATCATCCAATGACACAAACACACCTATTGGAAGCACAAGATTGGTTAAAAACCCTAATTGGACAAGAATATGCCTTGGGAGGATTAAAATGACCTAAATGTTAATCCAATGACACAAATGAACTTATTGGATGCACAAGATTGATTGAAAACCCTAATTGGACAAGAATAAGCCTAGGGAGGATGAAAATGACCTAATTGATCATCCAATGACACAAACACACCTATTGGATGCACAAGATTGGTTAAAAACCCTAATTGGACCAGAATATGCCTAGGGAGGACGAAAATGACCTAAATATTAATTCAATGACATAAACAAACTTATTGGATGCACAAGATTGGTTAAAAACCCTAATTGGACAAGAATAAGCCTAGGGAGGACGAAAATGACCTAATTGATCATCCAATGACACAAACACACCTATTGGATGCACAAGATTGGTTAAAAACCCTAATTGGACAAGAATAAGCCTAGGGAGGACGAAAATGACCTAATTGAACATCCAAAGACACAAACACACCTATTGGATGCACAAGATTGGTTAAAAACCCTAGTTGGACAAGAATATACCTAGGGAGGACGAAAATGACCTAATTGATCATCCAATGACACAAATGAACTTATTGGATGCACAAGATTGGTTAAAAACCCTAATTGGACAAGAATAAGCCTAGGGAGGACGAAAATGACCTAATTGATCATCCAATGACACAAACACACCTATTGGAAGCACAAGATTGGTTAAAAACCCTAATTGGACAAGAATATGCCTAGGGAGGACGAAAATGACCTAAATGTTAATCCAATGACACAAATCAACTTATTGGATGCACAAGATTGATTAAAAACCCTAATTGGACAAGAATAAGCCTAGGGAGGACGAAAATGACCTAAATGTTAATCCAATGACACAAATGAACTTATTGGATGCACAAGATTGATTAAAAACCCTAATTGGACAAGAATAAGCCTAGGGAGGACGAAAAAGACCTAATTGATCATCCAATGACACAAACACACCTATTGGATGCACAAGATTGGTTAAAAACCCTAATTGGACCAGAATATGCCTAGGGAGGACGAAAATGACCTAAATATTAATTCAATGACATAAACAAACTTATTGGATGCCCAAGATTGGTTAAAAACCCTAATTGGACAAGAATAAGCCTAGGGAGGACGAAAATGACCTAATTGATCATCCAATGACACAAACACACCTATTGGATGCACAAGATTGGTTAAAAACCCTAATTGGACAAGAATAAGCCTATGGAGGACGAAAATGACCTAATTGATCATCCAATGACACAAACACACCTATTAGATGCACAAGATTGGTTAAAAACCCTAATCGGACAAGAATATGCCTAGGGAGGACGAAAATGACCTAATTGATCATCCAATGACACAAACACACCTATTGGATGCACAAGATTGGTTAAAAACCCTAATTGGACAAGAATACGCCTAGGGAGGACGAAAATGACCTAAATGTTAATCCAATGACACAACTCAACTTATTGGATGCACAAGATTGGTTAAAAACCCTAATTGGACAAGAATAAGCCTAGGGTGGACGAAAATGACCTAATTGATCATCCAATGACACAAACACACCAATTGGATGCACAAGATTCGTTAAAAACCCTAATTGGACAAGAATAAGCCTAGGGAGGACGAAAATGACCTAATTGATCATCCAATGACACAAACACACCTATTGGATGCACAAGATTGGTTAAAAACCCTAATTGGACAAGAATATGCCTAGGGAGGACGAAAATGACCTAATTGATCATCCAATGACACAAACACACCTATTGGATGCACAAGATTGGTTAAAAACCCTAATTGGACAAGAATATGCCTAGGGAGGACGAAAATGACCTAATTGATCATCCAATGACCCAAACACACCTATTGGATGCTCATGATTGGTTAAAAACCCTAATTGGACAACAATAAGCGTAGGGAGGACGAAAATGACCTAATTGATCATCCAATGACACAAACACACCTATTGGATGCACAAGATTGGTTAAAAACCCTAATTGGACAAGAATATGCCTAGGGAGGACGAAAATGACCTAAATATTAATTCAATGACACAAACAAAGTTATTGGATGCACAAGATTGGTTAAAAACCCTAATTGGACAAGAATAAGCCTAGGGAGGACGAAAATGACCTAATTGATCATCCAATGACACAAACACACCTATTGGATGCACAAGATTGGTTAAAAACCCTAATTGGACAAGAATATGCCTAGGGAGGACGAAAATGACCTAAATATTAATTCAATGACACAAACAAAGTTATTGGATGCACAAGATTGGTGAAAAACCCTAATTGGACAAGAATAAGCCTAGGGGGAACGAAAATGACCTAATTGATCATCCAATGACACAAACACACCTATTGGATGCACAAGATTGGTTAAAAACCCTAATTGGACAAGAATATGCCTAGGGAGGACGAAAATGACCTAAATATTAATTCAATGACACAAACAAAGTTATTGGATGCACAAGATTGGTTAAAAACCCTAATTGGACAAGAATAAGCCTAGGGAGGACGAAAATGACCTAATTGATCATCCAATGACACAAACACACCTATTGGATGCACAAGATTGGTTAAAAACCCTAATTGGACAAGAATATGCCTAGGGAGGACGAAAATGACCTAAATATTAATTCAATGACACAAACAAACTTATTGGATGCACAAGATTGGTTAAAAACCCTAATTCGACATGAATAAGCCTAGGGATGACGAAAATGACCTAATTGATCATCCAATGAGACAAACACACCTATTGGATGCATAAGATTGGTTTAAACCCCTAGTTGGACAAGAATATGCCTAGGGAGGACGAAAATGACCTAAATGTTAATCCAATGACACAAATGAACTTATTGGATGCACAAGATTGGTTAAAAACCCTAATTGGACAAGAATAAGCCTAGGAAGGATGAAAATGACCTAATTGATCATCCAATGACACAAACACATCTATTGGATGCACAAGATTGGTTAAAAACCCTAATTGGACAAGAATATGCCTAGGGAGGACGAAAATGACCTAAATATTAATTCAATGACATAAACAAACTTGTTGGATGCACAAGAATGGTTAAAAACCCTAATTGGACAAGAATAAGCCTAGGGAGGACGAAAATGACCTAATTGATCATCCAATGACACAAACACACCTATTGGATGCACAAGATTGGTTAAAAACCCTAATTGGACAAGAATAAGCCTAGGGAGGACGAAAATGACCTAATTGATCATCCAACGACACAAACACACCTATTGGATGCACAAGATTTCTTAAAAACCCAACTTGGACAAGAATATGCCTAGGGAGGACGAAAATGACCTAATTGATCATCCAATGACACAAACACACCTATTGGATGCACAAGATTGGTTAAAAACCCTAATTGGACAAGAATATGCCTAGGGAGGACGAAAATGACCTAAATATTAATTCAATGACACAAACAAACTTATCGGATGCACAAGATTGGTTAAAAACCCTAATTGGACAAGAATAAGCCTAGGGAGGACGAAAATGACCTAATTGATCATCCAATGACACAAACACACCTATTGGATGCACAAGATTGGTTAAAAACCCTAATTGGACAAGAATAAGCCTAGGGAGGACGAAAATGCCTAATTGATCATCCAATGACACAAACACACCTATTGGATGCACAAGATTGGTTAAAAACCCTAATTGGACAAGAATATGCCTAGGGAGGACGAAAATGACCTAATTGATCATCCAACGACACAAACACACCTATTGGATGCACAAGATTGGTTAAAAACACTAATTGGACAAGAATATTCCTAGGGAGGACGAAAATGACCTAAATATTAATTCAATGACACAAACAAACTTATCGGATGCAGAAGATTGGTTAAAAACACTAATTGGACAAGAATAAGCCTAGGGAGGACGAAAATGACCTAATTGATCATCCAATGACACAAACACACCTATTGGATGCACAAGATTGGTTAAAAACCCTAATTGGACAAGAATATGCCTAGGGAGGACGAAAATGACCTAATTGATCATCCATTGACACAAACACACCTATTGGATGCACAAGATTGGTTAGAAACCCTAATTGGACAATAATATGCCTAGGGAGGACGAAAATGACCTAAATGTTAATCCAATGACACAAATGAACTTATTGGATGCACAAGATTGGTTAAAAACCCTAATTGGACAAGAATAAGCCTAGGGAGGACGAAAATGACCTAATTGATCATCCAATGACACAAACACACCTATTGGATGCACAAGATTGGTTAAAAACCCTAATTGGACAAGAATAAGCATAGGGAGGACGAAAATGACCTAAATGTTAATCCAATGACACAAATGAACTTATTGGATGCACAAGATTTGTTAAAAACCCTAATTGGACAAGAATAAGCACAGGGAGGACGAAAATGACCTAATTGATCATCCAATGACACAAACACACCTATTGGATGCACAGGATTGGTTAAAAACCCTAATTGGACAAGAATATGCTTAGGGAGGACGAAAATGACCTAAATTGATCATCCAATGACACAAACACACCTATTGGATGCACAAGATTGGTTAAAAACCCTAATTGGACAAGAATATGCCTAATGAGGACGAAAATGACCTAAATGTTAATCCAATGACACAAATGAACTTATTGGATGCACAAGATTGGTTAAAAACCCTAATTGGACAAGAATAAGCCTAGGGAGGACGAAAATGACCTAATTGATCATCCAGTGACACAAACACACCTATTGGATGCACAAGATTGGTTAAAAACCCTAATTGAACATGAATAAGCCTAGGGAGGACGAAAATGACCTAATTGATCATCCAATGACACAAACACACCTATTGGATGCACAAGATTGGTTAAAAACCCTAATTGGACAAGAATATGCCTAGGGAGGACGAAAATGACCTAAATATTAATTCAATGACACAAACAAAGTTATTGAATGCACAAGATTGGTTGAAAACCCTAATTGGACAAGAATAAGCCTTGGGAGGACGTAAATGACCTAATTGATCATCCAATGACACAAACACACCTATTGGATGCACAAGATTGGTTAAAAACCCTAATTGGACAAGAATATGCCTAGGGAGGACGAAAATGACCTAAATATTAATTCAATGACACAAACAAACGTATCGGATGCACAAGATTGGTTAAAAACCCTAATTGGACAAGAATATGCCTAGGGAGGACGAAAATGACCTAATTGATCATCCAATGACACAAACACACCTATTGGATGCACAAGATTGGTTAAAAACCCTAATTGGACAAGAATATGCCTAGGGAGGACGAAAATGACCTAAATATTAATTCAATGACACAAACAAAGTTATTGGATGCACAAGATTGGTTAAAAACCCTAATTGGACAAGAATATGTCTAGGGAGGACGAAAATGACCTAAATGTTAATCCAATGACACAAACGAACTTATGGGATGCACAACATTGGTTAAAAACCCTAATTGGACAAGAGTAAGCCTAGGAAGGACGAAAATAACCTAATTGATCATCCAATGACACAAACACACCTATTGGATGCACAAGATTGGTTAAAAACCCTAATTGGACAAGAATATGCCTAGGGAGGACGAAAATGACCGAAATATTAATTCAATGACACAAACAAAGTTATTAAATGCACAAGATTGATTAAAAACCCTAATTTGACAAGAATAAGTCTAGGTAGGACGAAAATGACCTAATGGATCATCTAATGACACAAACACACCTATTGGATGCACAAGATTGGTTAAAAACCCTAATTAGACAAGAATATGCCTAGGGAGGACGAAAATGACCTAAATGTTAATCCAATGACACAAATGAACTTATTGGATGCACAACATTGGTTAAAAACCCTAATTGGACAAGAGTAAGCCTAGGAAGGACGAAAATAACCTAATTGATCATCCAATGACACAAACACACCTATTGGATGCACAAGATTGGTTAAAAACCCTAATTGGACAAGAATATGCCTAGGGAGGACGAAAATGACCTAAATATTAATTCAATGACACAAACAAAGTTATTGGATGAACAAGATTGATTAAAAACCCTAATCTGACAAGAATAAGTCTAGGTAGGACGAAAATGACCTAATTGATCATCCAATGACACAAACACACCTATTGGATGCACAAGATTGGTTAAAAACCCTAATTGGACAAGAATATGCCTAGGGAGGACGAAAATGACCTAAATATTAATTCAATGACACAAACAAAGTTATTGGATGCACAAGATTGATTAAAAACCCTAATTTGACAAGAATAATTCTAGGTAGGACGAAATTGACCTAATTGATCATCCAATGACACAAACACACCTATTGGATGCACAAGATTGGTTAAAAACCCTAATTGGACAAGAATAAGCCTAGGGACGACAAAAACGACCTAATTGATCATCCAATGACACAAACACACCTATTGGATGCACAAGATTGGTTAAAAACCCTAATTGGACAAGAATAAGCCTAGGGAGGACGAAAATGACCTAATTGATCATCCAATGACACAAACACACCTATTGGATGCACAAGATTGGTTAAAAACCCTAATTGGACAAGAATATGCCTAGGGAGGACGAAAATGACCTAATTGATCATCCAATGACACAAACACACCTATTGGATGAACAAGATTGGTCTAAAACTCTAATTGGACAAGAATATGCCTAGGGAGGACGAATATGACCTAAATGTTAATCCAATGACACAAATGAACTTATTGGATGCACAAGATTGGTTAAAAACCCTAATTGGACAAGAATAAGCCTAGGGAGGAAGAAAATGACCTAAATGTTAATCCAATGACACAACTCAACTAATTGGATGCACAAGATTGGTTAAAAACCCTAATTGGGCAAGAATAAGCCTAGGGAGGACGAAAATGACCTAATTGATCATCCAATGACACAAACACACCTATTGGATGCACAAGATTGGTTAAAAACCCTAATTGGACAAGAATATGCCTAGGGAGGACGAAAATGACCTAAATATTAATTCAATGACACAAACAAACTTATCGGATGCCCAAGAGTGGTTAAAAACCCTAATTGGACAAGAATAAGCCTAGGGAGGACGAAAATGACCTAATTGATCATCCAATGACACAAACACACCTATTGGATGCACAAGATTGGTTAAAAACCCTAATTGGACAAGAATATGCCTAGGGAGGACGAAAATGACCTAAATATTAATTCAATGACACAAACAAAGTTATTGGATGCACAAGATCTGTTAAAAACCCTAATTGGACAAGAATAAGCCTAGGGAGGACGAAAATGACCTAATTGATCATCCAATGACACAAACACACCTATTGGATGCACAAGATTGGTTAAAAACCCTAATTGGACAAGAATATGCCTAGGGAGGACGAAAATGACCTAATTGATCATCCAATGACACAAATGACCTTATTGGATGAACAAGATTTGTTAAAAACCCTAATTGGACAAGAATAAGCTTTGGGAGGACGAAAATAACCTAATTGATCATCCAATGACACAAACACACCTATTGGATGCACAAGATTGGTTAAAAACCCTAATTGGACAAGAATATGCCTAGGGAGGACGAAAATGACCTAATTGATCATCCAATGACTCAAACACACCTAATGGATGCACAAGATTGGTTAAAAACCCTAATTGGACAAGAATAAGCCTAGGGAGGACGAAAATGACCTAATTGATCATCCAATGACACAAACACACCTATTGGATGCACAAGATTGGTTAAAAACCCTAATTGGACAAGAATAAGCCTAGGGAGGACGAAAATGACCTAATTGATCATCTGTTGCCACAAACACACCTATTGGATGCACAAGATTGGTTAAACACCTATTGGATGCACAAGATTGGTTAAAAACCCTAGTTGGATAAGAATATGCCTAGGGAGGACGAAAATGACCTAAATGTTAATCCAATGACACAACTCAACTTATTGGATGCACAAGATTGGTTAAAAACCCTAATTGGACAAGAATAAGCCTAGGGAGGACGAAAATAACCTAATTGATCAGCCAATGACACAAACACACCTATTGGATACACAAGATTGGTTAAAAACCCTAATTGGACAAGAATAAGCCTAGGGAGGACGAAAATGACCTAATTGATCATCCAATGACAAAAACACACCAATTGGATGCACAAGATTCGTTAAAAACCCTAATTGGACTAGAATATGCCTAGGGAGGACGAAAATGACCTAATTGATCATCCAATGACACAAACACACCTATTGGATGCACAAGATTGGTTAAAAACCCTAATTGGACCAGAATATGCCTAGGGAGGACGAAAATGACCTAAATGTTAATCCAATGACACAACTCAACTTATTGCATGCACAAGATTGGTTAAAAACCCAAATTTGACAAGAACATGCCTAGGAGGACGAAAATGACCTAATTAATCATCCAATGACACAAATGAACTTATTGGATGCACAAGATTGGTTAAAAACCCTAATTGGACAAGAATATGCCTAGGGAGGACGAAAATGACCTAATTGATCATCCAATGACACAAACACACCTATTGGATGCACAAGATTGGTTAAAAACCCTAATTGGACAAGAATATGCCTAGGGAGGACGAAAATGACCTAAATATTAATTCAATGACACAAACAAACTTATCGGATGCACAAGATTGGTTAAAAACCCTAATTGGACAAGAATAAGCCTAGGGAGGACAAAAATAACCTAATCGATCATCCAAACACACAAACACACCTATTGGATGCCCAAGATTGGTCTAAAACTCTAATTGGACAAGAATATGCCTAGGGAGGACGAAAATGACCTAAATGTTAATCCAATGACACAAATGAACTTATTGGATGCACAAGATTGGTTAAAAACCCTAATTGGACAAGAATATGCCTAGGGAGGACGAAAATGACCTAATTGATCATCCAATGACACAAACACACCTATTGGATGCACAAGATTGGTTAAAAACCCTAATTGGACAAGAATATGCCTAGGGAGGACGAAAATGACCTAAATATTAATTCAATGACATAAACAAACTTGTTGGATGCACAAGATTGGTTAAAAACCCTAATTGGACAAGAATAAGCCTAGGGAGGACGAAAACGACCAAATTGATCATCCATTGCCACAAACACACCTATTGGATGCACAAGATTGGTTAAAAACCCTAATTGGACAAGAATATGCCTAGGGAGGACGAAAATGACCTAATTGATCATCCAATGACACAAACACACCTATTGGATGCACAAGATTGGTTAAAAACCCTAATTGGACAAGAATATGCCTAGGGAGGACGAAAATGACCTAAATATTAATTCAATGACATAAACAAACTTATTGGATGCACAAGATTGGTTAAAAACCCTAATTGGACAAGAATAAGCCTAGGGAGGACGAAAATGACCTAATTGATCATCCAATGACACAAACACACCTATTGGATGCACAAGATTGGATAAAAACCCTAATTGGACAAGAATATTCCTAGGGAGGACGAAAATGACCTAAATATTAATTCAATGACATAAACAAACTTATTGGATGCACAAAATTGGTTAAAAACCCTAATTGGACAAGAATGTGCCTAGGGAGGACGAAAATGACCTAATTGATCATCCAATGACACAAACACACCTATTGGATGCACAAGATTGGTTAAAAACCCTAATTGGACAAGAATATGCCTAGGGAGGACGAAAATGACCTAAATATTAATTCAATGACACAAACAAAGTTATTGGATGCACACGATTGGTTAAAAACCCTAATTGGACAAGAATAAGCCTAGGGAGGACGAAAATGACCTAATTGATCATCCAATGACACAAACAAACTTATTGGATGCACAAGATTGGTTAAAAACCCTAATTGGACAAGAATAAGCCTAGGGAGGACGAAAATGATCTAATTGATCATCCAATGACACAAACACACCTATTGGATGCACAAGATTGGTTAAAAACCCTAATTGGACCAGAATATGCCTAGGGAGGACGAAAATGACCTAAATATTAATTCAATGACATAAACAAACTTATTGGATGCACAAGATTGGTTAAAAACCCTAATTGGACAAGAATAAGCCTAGGGAGGACGAAAATGACCTAATTGATCATCCAATGACACAAACACACCTATTGGAAGCACAAGATTGGTTAAAAACCCTAATTGGACAAGAATATGCATAGGGAGGACGAAAATGACCTAATTGATCATCCATTGACACAAATGAACTTATTGGATGCACAAGATTGGTTAAAAACCATTATTGGACAAGAATAAGCCTAGGGAGGACGAAAATGACCTAATTGATTATCCAATTACACAAACACACCTATTGGATGCACAAGATTGGTTAAAAACCATAATTGGACAAGAATATGCCTAGGGAGGACGAAAATGACCTAATTGATTATCCAATTACACAAACACACCTATTGGATGCACAAGATAGGTTAAAAACCCTAATTGGACAAGAATAAGCCTAGGGAGGACGAAAATGACCTAATTGATCATCCAATGACACAAACACACCTATTGGAAGCACAAGATTGGTTAAAAACCCTAATTGGACAAGAATATGCCTAGGGAGGACGAAAATGACCTAAATGTTAATCCAATGACACAAATGAACTTATTGGATGCACAAGATTGATTAAAAACCCTAATTGGACAAGAATAAGACTAGGGAGGACGAAAATGACCTAATTGATCATCCAATGACACAAACACACCTATTGGATGCACAAAATTGTTTAAAAACCCTAATTGGACAAGAATATGCCTAGGGAGGAGGAAAATGACCTAAATATTAATTCAATGACACAAATGAACTTATTGGATGCACAAGATTGATTAAAAACCCTAATTGGACAAGAATAACCCTAGGGAGGACGAAAATGACCTAATTGATCATCCAATGACACAGACACACCTATTGGATGCACAACATTGGTTAAAAACCCTACTTGGACAAGAATAAGCCTAGGGAGGACGAAAATGACCTAATTGATCATCCAATGACACAAACACACCTATTGAATGCACAAGATTGGTTAAAAACCCTAATTAGACAAGAACATGCCTAGGGAGGACGAAAATGACCTAAATATTAAATCAATGACACAAACAAAGTTATTGGATGCACAAGATTGGTTAAAAACCCTAATTGGACAAGAATAAGCCTAGGAAGGACGAAAATGACCTAATTGATCATCCAATGACACAAACACACCTATTGGATGCAAAAGATTGGTTAAAAACCCTAATTGGACAAGATGATACCTAGGGAGGACGAAAATGACCTAAATATTAATTCAATGACACAAACAAAGTTATTTGATGCACAAGATTGGTTAAAAACTCTAATTGGACAAGAATAATAATAGGGTGGACGAAAATGACCTAATTGATCATCCAATGACACAAACACACCTATTGGAAGCACAAGATTGGTTAAAAACCCTAATTGGACAAGAATATGCCTAGGGAGGACGAAAATGACCTAAATGTTAATCCAATGACACAAATTAACTTATTGGATGCACAAGATTGGTTAAAAACCCTAATTGGACAAGAATAAGCGTAGGGATGACGAAAATGACCTAATTGATCATCCAATGACACAAACACACCTATTGGAAGCACAAGATTGGTTAAAAACCCTAATTGGACAAGAATATGCCTAGGGAGGACGAAAATGACCTAAATGTTAATCCAATGACACAAATGAACTTATTGGATGCACAAGATTGATTAAAAACCCTAATTGGACAAGAATAAGCCTAGGGAGGACGAAAATGACCTAATTGATCATCCAATGACACAAACACACCTATTGGATGCACAAAATTGTTTAAAAACCCTAATTGGACAAGAATATGCCTAGGGAGGAGGAAAATGACCTAAATATTAATTCAATGACACATACAAAGTTATTGGATGCACAAGATTGGTTAAAAACCCTAATTGGACAAGAATAAGCCTAGGGAGGACGAAAATGACCTAATTGATCATCCAATGACACAAACACACCTATTGGAAGCACAAGATTGGTTAAAAACCCTAATTGGACAAGAATATGCCTAGGGAGAACGAAAATGACCTAAATGTTAATCCAATGACACAAATGAACTTATTGGATGCACAAGATTGATTAAAAACCCTAATTGGACAAGAATAAGCCTAGGGAGGACGAAAATGACCTAATTGATCATCCAATGACACAAACACACCTATTGGATGCACAAAATTGGTTAAAAACCCTAATTGGACAACAATATGCCTAGGGAGGAGGAAAATGACCTAAATATTAATTTAATGACACAAACAAAGTTATTGGATGCACAAGATTGGTTAAAAACCCTAATTGGACAAGAATAAGCCTAGGCAGGACGAAAATGACCTAATTGATCATCCAATGACACAAACACACCTATTGGATGCACAAGATTGGTTAAAAACCCTAATTGGAAAAGAATAAGCCTAGGAAGGAGGAAAATGACCTAAATGTTTATCCAATGACACAACTCAACTTATTGGATGCACAAGATTGGTTAAAAACCCTAATTGGACAAGAATAAGCCTAGGGAGGACGAAAATGACCTAATTGATCATCCAATGACACAAACACACCTATTGGATGCACAAGATTGGTTAAAAACCCTAATTGGACAAGAATATGCCTAGGGAGGACGAAAATGACCTAATTGATCATCCAATGACACAAATGAACTTATTGGATGTACAAGATTAGTTAAAAACCCTAATTGGACAAGAATAAGCCTAGGGATAACGAAAATGACCTAATTGATCATCCAACGACACAAACACACCTATTGGATGCACAAGATTGGTTAAAAACCCTAATTGGACAAGAATATGCCTAGGGAGGACGAAAATGACCTAAATGTAAATCCAATGACACAAATGAACTTATTGGATGCACAAGATTGGTTAAAAACCCTAATTGGACAAGAATAAGCCTAGTGAGGATGAAAATAACCTAATTGATCATCCAATGACACAAACACACCTATTGGATGCACAAGATTGGTTAAAAACCCTAATTGGACAAGAATAAGCCTAGGGAGGACGAAAATGACCTAAATGATAATCCAATGACACAACTCCACCTATTGGATGCACAAGATTGGTTAAAAACCCTAATTGGACAAGAATAAGCCTAGGGAGGACGAAAATGACCTAATTGATCATCCAATGACACAAACACACCTATTGGATGCACAAGATTGGTTAAAAACCCTAATTGGACAAGAATATGCCTAGGGAGGACGAAAATGACCTAATTGATAATCCAATGACACAAACACACCTATTGGATGTACAAGATTGGTTAAAAACCATAATTGGACAAGAATAAGCCTAGGGAGGACGAAAATGACCTAATTGATCATCCAATGACACAAACACACCTATTGGATGCACAAGATTGGTTAAAAACCCTAATTGGACAAGAATAAGCCTAGGGAGGACGAAAATGACCTAATTGATCATCCAATGACACTAATGAACTTAATGGATGCACAAGATTGGTTAAAAACCCTAATTGGACAAGAATAAGCCTAGGGAGGACGAAAATGACCTAATTGATCATCCAATGACACAAACACACCTATTGGATGCACAAGATTGGTTAAAAACCCTAATTGGATGCACAAGATTGATCACAAGATTGACATAAGCCTAGGGAGGACGAAAATGACCTAATTGATCATCCAATGACACAAACACACCTATTGGATGCACAAGATTGGTTAAAAACCCTAATTGGACAAGAATATGCCTAGGGAGGACGAAAATGACCTAATTGATCATCCAGTGACACAAACACACCTATTAGATGCACAAGATTGGTTAAAAGCCCTAATTGGAGAAGAATAAGGCTAGGGAGGACGAAAATGACCTAATTGATCATCCAATGACACAAACACACCTATTGGAAGCACAAGATTGGTTAAAAAACCTAATTGGACAAGAATATGCCTGGGAAGTACGAAAATGACCTAAATGTTAATCCAATGACACCAATGAACTTATTGGATGCACAAGATTGGTTAAAAACCCTAATTGGACGAGAATAAGCCTAGGGAGGACGAAAATGACCTAATTGATCATCCAATGACACAAACACACCTATTGGATGCACAAGATTGGTTAAAAACCCTAATTGGACAAGAATATGCCTAGGGAGGACGAAAATGACCTAAATATTAATTCAATGACATAAACAAACTTATTGGATGCACAAGATTGGTTAAAAACCCTAATTGGACAAGAATAAGCCTAGGGAGGACGAAAATGACCTAATTGATCATCCAATGACACAAACACACCTATTGGATGCACAAGATTGGATAAAAACCCTAATTGGACAAGAATATTCCTAGGGAGGACGAAAATGACCTAAATATTAATTCAATGACATAAACAAACTTATTGGATGCACAAAATTGGTTAAAAACCCTAATTGGACAAGAATGTGCCTAGGGAGGACGAAAATGACCTAATTGATCATCCAATGACACAAACACACCTATTGGATGCACAAGATTGGTTAAAAACCCTAATTGGACAAGAATATGCCTAGGGAGGACGAAAATGACCTAAATATTAATTCAATGACACAAACAAACTTCTGGGATGCACAAGATTGGTTAAAAACCCTAATTGGACAAGAATAAGCCTAGGGAGGACAAAAATGACCTAATTGATCATCCAATGACACAAACACACCTATTGGATGCACAAGATTGGTTAAAAACCCTAATTGGACAAGAATATGCCTAGGGAGGACGAAAGTGACCTAATTGATCATCCAATGACACAAACACACCTATTGGAAGCACAAGATTGGTTAAAAACCCTAATTGGACAAGAATAAGCCTAGGGAGGACGAAAATGACCTAATTGATCATCCAATGACACAAACACACCTATTGGATGCACAAGATTGGTTAAAAACCCTAATTGGACAAGAATATGCCTAGGGAGGACGAAAATGACCTAATTGATCATCCAGTGAAACAAACACACCTATTGGATGCACAAGATTGGTTAAGAACCCTAATTGGACAAGAATATGCCTAGGGAGGACGAAAATGATCTAAATATTAATTCAGTGACACAAACAAACTCATTGGATGCACAAAATTGGTTAAAAACCCTAATTGGACATTAATAAGCCTAGGGAGGACGAGAATGACCTAATTGATCATCCAATGACACAAATACACCTATTGGAAGCACAAGATTGGTTAAAAACCCTAATTGGACAAGAATAAGCCTAGGGAGGACGAAAATGACCTAATTGATCATCCAATGACACAAACACACCTATTGGATGCACAAGATTGGTTAAAAACCCTAATTGGACAAGAATATGCCTAGGGAGGACGAAAATGACCTAATTGATCGTCCAATGATACAAACACACCTATTGGATGCACAAGATTGGTTAAAAACCCTAATTGGTCAAGAATAAGCCTTGGCTGGACGAAAATGACCTAATTGATCATCCAATGACACAAACACACCTATTGGAAGCACAAGAATGGTTAAAAACCCTAATTGGACAAGAATATGCCTAGGGAGGACGAAAATGACCTAAATGTTAATCCAATGACACAAATGAACTTATTGGATGCACAAGATTGATTAAAAACCCTAATTGGACAAGAATAAGACTAGGGAGGACGAAAATAACCTAATTGATCATCCAATGACACAAACACACCTATTGGATGCACAAAATTGTTTAAAAACCCTAATTGGACAAGAATATGCCTAGGGAGGAGGAAAATGACCTAAATATTAATTCAATGACACAAATGAAATTATTGGATGCAGAAGATTGATTAAAAACCCTAATTGGACAAGAATAACCCTAGGGAGGACGAAAATGACCTAATTGATCATCCAATGACACAAACACACCTATTGGATGCACAAGATTGGTTAAAAACCCTAATTGGACAAGAATAAGCCTAGGGAGGACAAAAATGATATAATTGATCATCCAATGACACAAACACACCTATTGGAAGCACAAGATTGGTTAAAAACCCTAATTGGACAAGAATAAGCCTAGGGAGGACGAAAATGACCTAATTGATCATCCAATGACACAAACACACCTATTGAAAGCAAAAGATTGGTTAAAAACCCTAATTGGACAAGAATAAGCCTAGGGAGGACGAAAATGACATAATTGATCATCCAATGACACAAACACACCTATTGGAAGCACAAGATTGGTTAAAAACCCTAATTGGACAAGAATAAGCCTAGGGAGGACGAAAATGACCTAATTGATCATCCAATGACACAAACACACCTATTGGAAGCACAAGATTGGATAAAAACCCTAATTGGACAAGAATATGCCTAGGGAGGACGAAAATGACCTAAATGTTCATCCAATGACACAAACAAAGTTATTGGATGCACAAGATTGGTTAAAAACCCTAATTGGACAAGAATAAGCCTAGGGAGGACGAAAATGACCTAATTGATCATCCAATGACACAAACACACCTATTGAATGCACAAGATTGGTTAAAAACCCTAATTGGACAAGAACATGCCTAGGGAGGACGAAAATGACCTAAATATTAAATCAATGACACAAACAAAGTTATTGGATGCACAAGATTGGTTAAAAACCCTAATTGGACAAGAATAAGCCTAGGAAGGACGAAAATGACCTAATAGATCATCCAATGACACAAACACACCTATTGGATGCAAAAGATTGGTTAAAAACCCTAATTGGACAAGATGATACCTAGGGAGGACGAAAATGACCTAAATATTAATTCAATGACACAAACAAAGTTATTGGATGCACAAGATTGGTTAAAAACTCTAATTGGACAAGAATAATAAAAGGGTGGACGAAAATGACCTAATTGATCATCCAATGACACAAACACACCTATTGGAAGCACAAGATTGGTTAAAAACCCTAATTGGACAAGAATATGCCTAGGGAGGACGAAAATGACCTATATGTAAATCCAATGACACAAATGAACTTATTGGATGCACAAGATTGGTTAAAAACCCTCATTGGACAAGAATAAGCCTTGGGAGGACGAAAATGACCTAATTGATCATCCAATGACACAAACACCTATTGGATGCCCAAGACTGGTTAAAAACCCTAATTGGACAAGAATATGCCTAGGAAGGACGAAAATGACCTAATTGATCAACCAATGACACAAACACACCTATTGGATGCACAAGATTGGTTAAAAACCCTTATTGGACAAGAATAAGCCTAGGGAGGACGAAAATGACCTAATTGATTATCCAATGACACAAACACACCTATTGGATGCACAAGATTTGTTAAAAACCCTAATTGGACAAGAATATGCCTAGGGAGGACGAAAATGACCTATATGTTAATCCAATGACACAAATGAACTTATTGGATGCACAAGATTGGTTAAAAACCCTAATTGGACAAGAATAAGCCTTGGGAGGACGAAAATGACCTAATTGATCATCCAATGACACAAACACCTATTGGATGCCCAAGACTGGTTAAAAACCCTAATTGGACAAGAATATGCCTAGGAAGGACGAAAATGACCTAATTGATCAACCAATGACACAAACACACCTATTGGATGCACAAGATTGGTTAAAAACCCTTATTGGAACAGAATAAGCCTAGGGAGGACGAAAATGACCTAATTGATTATCCAATGACACAAACACACCTATTGGATGCACAAGATTGGTTAAAAACCCTAATTGGACAAGAATATGCCTTGGGAGGACGAAAATGACCTAAATATTAATTCAATGACATAAACAAACTTATTGGATGCACAAGATTGGTTAAAAACCCTAATTGGACAAGAATAAGCCTAGGGAGGACGAAAATGACCTAATTGATCATCCAATGACACAAACACACCTATTGGATGCACAAGATTGGTTAAAAACCCTAATTGGACAAGAATAAGCCTAGGGAGGACGAAAATGACCTAATTGATCATCCAATGACACAAATGAACTCATTGGATGCACAAGATTAGTTAAAAACACTAATTGGACAAGAATAAGCCTAGGGAGGACGAAAATGACCTAATTCATCTTCCCATGACACAAACACACCTATTGGATGCACAAGATTGGTTAAAAACCCTAATTGGACAAGAATATGCCTAGGGAGGACTAAAATGACCTAAATATTAATTCAATGACATAAACAAACTTATTGGATGCACAAAATTGGTTAAAAACCCTAATTGGACAAGAATATGCCTAGGGAGGACGAAAATGACTTAATTGATCATCCAATGACACAAACACACCTATTGGATGCATTAGATTGGTTAAAAACCCTAATTGGACAAGAATATGCCTACGGAGGACGAAAATGACCTAAATATTAATTCAATGACATAAACAAACTTATTGGATGCACAAGATTGGTTAAAAACCCTAATTGGACAAGAATAAGCCTAGGGAGGACGAAAATGACCTAATTGATCATCCAATGACACAAACACACCTATTGGATGCACAAGATTGGTTAAAAACCCTAATTGGACAAGAATAAGCCTAGGGAGGACGAAAATGACCTAATTGATCATCCAATGACACAAATGAACTCATTGGATGCACAAGATTGGTTAAAAACCCTAATTAGACATGAATAAGCCTAGGGAGGACGAAAATGACCTAATTGATCTTCCAATGACACAAACACACCTATTGGATGCACAAGATTGGTTAAAAACCCTAATTGGACAAGAATATGCCTAGGGAGGACGAAAATGACCTAATTGATCATCTAATGACACAAACACACCTATTGGATGCACAAGATTGGTTAAAAACCCTAATTGGACAAGAATATGCCTAGGGAGGACGAAAATGACCTAAATATTAATTCAATGACACAAACAAACTTATCGGATCCACAGGATTGGTTAAAAACCCTAATTGGACAAGAATAAGCCTAGGGAGGACGAAAATGACCTAATTGATCATCCAATGACACAAACACACCTATTGGATGCACAAGATTGGTTAAAAACCCTAATTGGACAAGAATAAGCCTAGGGAGAACGAAAATGATCAAAATGTTAATCCAATGACACAACTCAACTTATTGGATGCACAAGATTGGTTAAAAACCCTAATTGGACAAGAATAAGCCTAGGGAGGACGAAAATGACCTAATTGATCATCCAATGACACAAACACACCTATTGGATGCACAAGATTGGTTAAAAACCCTAATTGGACAAGAATATGCCTAGGGAGGACGAAAATGACCTAATTGATCATCGAATGAAACAAATGAACTTATTGGATGCACAAGATTAGTTAAAAACCCTAATTGGACAAGAGTAAGCCTAGGGAGGACGAAAATAACCTAACTGATCATCCAATGACACAAACACACCTATTGGATGCACAAGATTGGTTAAAAACCCTAATTGGACAAGAATAAGCCTAGGGAGGACGAAAATGACCTAATTGATCATCCAATGACACAAACACACCTATGGGAAACACAAGATTGGTTAAAAACCCTAATTGGACAAGAATAAGCCTAGGGAGGACGAAAATGACCTAATTGATCATCCAATGACACAAACACACCTATTGGATGCACAAGATTGGTTAAAAACCCTAATTGGACAAGAATAAGCCTAGGGAGGACGAAAATGACCTAATTGATCATCCAATGACACAAACACACCTATTGGATGCACAAGATTGGTTAAAAACCCTAATTGGATAAGAATGTGCCTAGGGAAGACGAAAATGACCTAATTGATCATCCAATGACACAAATGAACTTATTGGTTGCACAAAATTAGTTAAAAACCCTAATTGGACAAGAATAAGTCTATGGAGGACGAAAATAACCTAATTGATCATCCAATGACCCAAACACACCTATTGGATGCACAAGTTTTGTCTAAAACTCTAATTGGACAAGAATATGCCTAGGGAGGACGAAAATGACCTAAATGTTAATCCAATGACACAAATGAACTTATTGGATGCACAAGATTGGTTAAAAACCCTAATTGGACAAGAATAAGCCTAGGGAGGACGAAAATGACCTAATTGATCATCCAATGACACAAACACACCTATTGGATGCACAAGATTGGTTAAAAACCCTAATTGGACAAAAATAAACCTAGGGAGGACGAAAATGGCCTAATTGATCATCCAATGACACAAACACACCTATTGGATGCACAAGATTGGTTAAAAACCCTAATTGGACAAGAATATGCCTAGGGAGGACGAAAATACCCTAATTGATCACCCAATGACACAAAGACACCTATTGGATGCACAAGATTGGTTAAAAACCCTAATTTGACAATAATATGCCTAGGGAGGACGAAAATGACCTAAATGTTAATCCAATGACACAAATGAACTTATTGGATGCACAAGATTGGTTAAAAACCCTAATTGGACAAGAATAAGCCTAGGGAGGACGAAAATGACCTAATTGATCATCCAATGACACAAACACACCTATTGGATGCACAAGATTGGTTAAAAACCCTAATTGGACAAGAATAAGCCTAGGGAGGACGAAAATGACCTAATTGATAATCCGAAGACACAAACACATCTATTGGATGCACAAGATTGGTTAAAAACCCTAGTTGGACAAGAATATACCTAGGGAGGACGAAAATGACCTAATTGATCATCCAATGACACAAATGAACTTATTGGATGCACAAGATTGGTTAAAAACCCTAATTGGACAAGAATAAGCCTAGGGAGGACGAAAATGACCTAATTGATCATCCAATGACACAAACACACCTATTGGAAGCACAAGATTGGTTAAAAACCCTAATTGGACAAGAATATGCCTAGGGAGGACGAAAATGACCTAAATGTTAATCCAATGACACAAATCAACTTATTGGATGCACAAGATTGATTAAAAACCCTAATTGGACAAGAATAAGCCTAGGGAGGACGAAAATGACCTAAATGTTAATCCAATGACACAAATGAACTTATTGGATGCACAAGATTGATTAAAAACCCTAATTGGACAAGAATAAGCCTAGGGAGGACGAAAAAGACCTAATTGATCATCCAATGACACAAACACACCTATTGGATGCACAAGATTGGTTAAAAACCCTAATTGGACCAGAATATGCCTAGGGAGGACGAAAATGACCTAAATATTAATTCAATGACATAAACTAACTTATTGGATGCACAAGATTGGTTAAAAACCCTAATTGGACAAGAATAAGCCTAGGGAGGACGAAAATGACCTAATTGATCATCCAATGGCACAAACACACCTATTGGAAGCACAAGATTGGTTAAAAACCCTAATTGGACAAGAATATGCCTTGGGAGGATGAAAATGACCTAAATGTTAATCCAATGACACAAATGAACTTATTGGATGCACAAGATTGATTAAAAACCCTAATTGGACAAGAATAAGCCTAGGGAGGACGAAAATGACCTAATTGATCATCCAATGACACAAACACACCTATTGGATGCACAAGATTGGTTAAAAACCCTAATTGGAAAAGAATAAGCCTAGAGAGAACGAAAATGACCTAAATGTTAATCCAACGACACAACTCAACTTATTGGATGCACAAGATTGGTTAAAACCCCTAATTGGACAAGAATAAGCCTAGGGAGGACGAAAATGACCTAATTGATCATCCAATGACACAAACACACCTATTGGATGCACAAGATTGGTTAAAAACCCTAATTGGACAAGAATATGCCTACGGAGGACGAAAATGACATAATTGATCATCCAATGACACAAATGAACTTATTGGATGCACAAGATTAGTTAAAAACCCTAATTGGACAAGAATAAGCCTAGGGAGGACGAAAATAATCAAACTGATCATCCAATGACACAAACACACCTATTGGATGCGCAAGATTGGTTAAAAACCCTAATTGGACAAGAATATGCCTAGGGAGGACAAAAATGACCAAAATGTTAATCCAATGACACAAATGAACTTATTGGATTCACAAGGTTGGTTAAAAACCCTAATTGGACAAGAAAAAGCCTAGGGAGAACGAAAATGATCAAAATGTTAATCCAATGACACAACTCAACTTATTGGATGCACAAGATTGGTTAAAACCCCTAATTGGACAAGAATAAGCCTAGGGAGGACGAAAATGACCTAATTGATCATCCAATGACACAAACACACCTATTGGATGCACAAGATTGGTTAAAAACCCTAGTTGGACAAGAACATGCCTAGGGAGGAAGAAAATGACCTAATTGATCATCCAATGACACTAATGAACTTGTTGGATGCACAAGATTGGTTAAAAACCCTAATTGGACAAGAATAAGCCTAGGGAGGACGAAAATGACCTAATTGATCATCCAATGACACAAACACACCTATTGGATGCACAAGATTGGTTAAAAACCCTAATTGGACAAGAATAAGCCTAAGGTGGACGAAAATGACCTAAATGTTAATCCAATGACACAACTCAACTTATTGGATGTACAAGATTGGTTAAAAACCCTAATTGGACAAGAATAAGCCTAGGGAGGACGAAAATGACCTAATTGATCATCCAATGACACAAACACACCTATTGGAAGCACAAGATTGGTTAAAAACCCTAATTGGACAAGAATAAGCCTAGGGAGGACGAAAATGACCTAATTGATCATCCAATGACACAAATGAACTTATTGGATGCACAAGATTGGTTAAAAATCCTAATTGGACAAGAATAAGCCTAGGGAGGACGAAAATGACCTAAATGCTAATCCAATGACACAACTCAACCTATTGGATGCACAAGATTGGTTAAAAACCCTAATTGGACAAGAATAAGCCTAGGGAGGACGAAAATGACCTAATTGATCATCCAATGACACAAACACACCTATTGGATGCACAAGATTGGTTAAAAACCCTAATTGGACAAGAATATGCCTAGAGAGGACGAAAATGACCTAATTGATCATCCAATGACACAAACACACCTATTGGATGCACAAGATCGGCTAAAAACCCTAATTGAACAAGAATAAGCCTAGGGAGGACGAAAATGACCTAATTGATCATCCAATGACACAAACAAACCTATTGGATGCACAAGATTGGTTAAAAACCCTAATTGGACAAGAATATGCCTAGGGAGGACGAAAATGACCTAAATGTTAATCCAATAACACAAATGAACGTATTGGATGCACAAGATTGGTTAAAAACCCTAATTGGACAAGAATATGCCTAGGTAGGACGAAAATGACCTAATTGATCATCCAATGACACAAAAACACCTATTGGATGCACAAGATTGGTTAAAAACCCTAATTGGACAAGAATATGCCTAGGGAGGACGAAAATGACATAATTGATCATCCAATGACACAAACACACCTATTGGATGCACAAGATTGGTTAAAAACCCTAATTGGACAAGAATAAGCGTAGGGAGAACGAAAATGACCTAAATGTTAAACCAATGACACAACTCAACTTATTGGATGCACAAGATTGGTTAAAAACCCTAATTGGACAAGAATAAGCCTAGGGAGGACGAAAATGACCTAATTGATCATCCAATGACACAAACACACCTATTGGATGCACAAGATTGGTTAAAAACCCTAATTGGACAAGAATATGCCTAGGGAGGACGAAAATGACCTAAATGTTAATCCAATGACACAAATGAACTTATTCGATGTACAAGATTGGTTAAAAAAACCCTAATTGGACAAGAATAAGCCTAGGGAGGACGAAAATGACCTAATTGATCATCCAATGACACAAACACACCTATTGGATGCACAAGATTGGTTAAAAACCCTAATTGGACAAGAATATGCCTAGGGAGGACGAAAATGACCTAATTGATCATCCAATGAAACAAATGAACTTATTGGATGCACAAGATTAGTTAAAAACCTTAATTGGACAAGAGTAAGCCTAGGGAGGACGAAAATAACCTAACTGATCATCCAATGACACAAACACACCTATTGGATGCACAAGATTGGTCTAAAACTCTAATTGGACAAGAATATGCCTAGGGAGGACGAAAATGACCTAAATGTTAATCCAATGACACAAATGAACTTATTGGATGCACAAGATTGGTTAAAAACCCTAATTGGACAAGAATAAGCCTAGGGAGGACGAAAATGACCTAAATGTTAATCCAATGACACAACTCAACTTATTGGATGCACAAGATTGGTTAAAAACTGTAATTGGACAAGAATAAGCCTAGGGAGGACGAAAATGACCTAATTGATCATCCAATGACACAAACACACCTATTGGATGCACAAGATTGGTTAAAAATCCTAATTGGACAAGAATATGCCTAGGGAGGACGAAAATGACCTAATTGATCATCCAATGACACAAACACACCTATTGGATGCACAAGATTGGTTAAAAACCCTAGTTGGACAAGAACATGCCTAGGGAGGACGAAAATGACCTAATTGATCATCCAATGAAACAAATGAACTTATTGGATGCACAAGATTGGTTAAAAACCCTAATTGGACAAGAATAAGCCTAGGGAGGACGAAAATGACCTAATTGATCATCCAATGACACAAACACACCTATTGGATGCACAAGATTGGTTAAAAACCCTAATTGGACAAGAATATGCCTAGGGAGGACGAAAATGACCTAATTGATCATCCAATGACACAAACACACCTATTGGATACACAAGATTGATTAAAAACCCTAATTGGACAAGAATATACCTAGGGAGGACGAAAATGACCTAAATGTTAATCCAATGACACAAATGAACTTATTGGATGCACAAGATTGGTTAAAAACCCTAATTGGACAAGAATAAGCCTAGGGAGGACGAAAATGACCTAAATGTTAATCCAATGACACAACTCAACTTATTGGATGCACAAGATTGGTTAAAAACCCTAATTGGGCAAGATTAAGCCTAGGGAGGACGAAAATGACCTAATTGATCATCCAATGACACAAACATACCTATTGGATGCACAAGATTGGTTAAAAACCCTAATTGGACAAGAATAAGCCTAGGGAGGACGAAAATGACATAAATGTTAATCCAATGACACAACTCAACTTATTGGATGCACAAGATTGGTTAAAAACCCTAATTGGACAAGAATATGCCTAGGGAGGACGAAAATGACCTAATTGATCATCCAATGACACAAACACACCTATTGGATGCACAAGATTGGTTAAAAACCCTAATTGGACAAGAATATGCCTAGGGAGGACGAAAATGACCTAATTGATCATGCAATGACACAAACACACCTATTGGATGCACAAGATTGGTTAAAAACCCTAACTGGACAAGAATATGCCTAGGGAGGACGAAAATGACCTAATTGATCGTCCATTGCCACAAACACACTAATTGGATGCACAAGATTGGTAAAAAACGCTAATTGGACAAGAATATGCCTAGGGAGGACGAAAATGACCTAATTGATCATGCAATGACACAAACACACCTATTGGATGCACAAGAATGGTTAAAAACCCTAACTGGACAAGAATATGCATAGGGAGGACGAAAATGACCTAAATATTAATTCAATGACACAAACAAACTTATTGGATGCACAAGATTGGTTAAAAACCCTAATTGGACAAGAATAAGCCTAGGGAGGACGAAAATGACCTAATTGATCATCCAATGACACAAACACACCTATTGGATGCACAAGATTGGTTAAAAACCCTAATTGGACAAGAATAAGCCTAGGGAGGACGAAAATGACCTAATTGATCATCCAATGACACAAACACACCTATTGGATGCACAAGATTGGTTAAAAACCCTAATTGGACAAGAATATGCCTAGGGAGGACGAAAATGACCTAATTGATCATCCAACGACACAAACACACCTATTGGATGCACAAGATTGGTTAAAAACACTTATTGGACAAGAATATTCCTAGGGAGGACGAAAATGACCTAAATATTAATTCAATGACACAAACAAACTTATCGGATGCAGAAGATTGGTTAAAAACACTAGTTGGACAAGAATAAGCCTAGGGAGGACGAAAATGACCTAATTGATCATCCAATGACACAAACACACCTATTGGATGCACAAGATTGGTTAAAAACCCTAATTGGACAAGAATATGCCTAGGGAGGACGAAAATGACCTAATTGATCATCCATTGACACAAACACACCTATTGGATGCACAAGATTGGTTAAAAACCCTAATTGGACAATAATATGCCTAGGGAGGACGAAAATGACCTAAATGTTAATCCAATGACACAAATGAACTTATTGGATGCACAAGATTGGTTAAAAACCCTAATTGGACAAGAATAAGCCTAGGGAGGACGAAAATGACCTAATTGATCATCCAATGACACAAACACACCTATTGGATGCACAAGATTGGTTAAAAACCCTAATTGGACAAAAATAAACCTAGGGAGGACGAAAATGGCCTAATTGATCATCCAATGACACAAACACACCTATTGGATGCACAAGATTGGTTAAAAACCCTAATTGGACAAGAATATGCCTAGGGAGGACGAAAATACCCTAATTGATCACCCAATGACACAAAGACACCTATTGGATGCACAAGATTGGTTAAAAACCCTAATTTGACAATAATATGCCTAGGGAGGACGAAAATGACCTAAATGTTAATCCAATGACACAAATGAACTTATTGGATGCACAAGATTGGTTAAAAACCCTAATTGGACAAGAATAAGCCTAGGGAGGACGAAAATGACCTAATTGATCATCCAATGACACAAACACACCTATTGGATGCACAAGATTGGTTAAAAACCCTAATTGGACAAGAATATGCCTAGGGAGGACGAAAATGACCTAATTGATCATCCAATGACACAAACAAACATATTGGATGAACAAGATTGGTTAAAAACCCTAATTGGACAAGAATATGCCTAGGGAAGACGAAAATGACCTAAATATTAATTCAATGACACAAACAAACTTATCGGATGCACAAAATTGGTTAAAAACCCTAATTGGACAAGAATAAGCCTAGGAAGGACGAAAATGACCTAATTGATCATCCAATGACAAAAACACACCTATTAGATGCACAAGATTGGTTAAAAACCCTAATTGGACAAGAATAAGCCTAGGGAGGACGAAAATGACCTAATTGATCATCCAATGACACAAACACACCTATTGGATGCACAAGATTGGTTAAAAACCCTAATTGGACAAGAATATGCCTAGGGAGGACGAAAATGACCTAATTGATCATCCAATGACACAAACAAACATATTGGATGAACAAGATTGGTTAAAAACCCTAATTGGACAAGAATAAGCCTAGGGAGGACGAAAATGACCTAATTGATTATCCAATGACACAAACACACCTATTTGATGCACAAGATTGGTTAAAAACCCTAATTGGACAAGAATATGCCTAGGGAGGACGAAAATGACCTAAATATTAATTCAATGACACAAACAAACTTATCGGATGCCCAAGATTGGTTAAAAACCCTAATTGGACAAGAATAAGCCTAGGGAGGACGAAAATGACCTAATTGATCATCCAATGACACAAACACACCTATTGGATGCACAAGATTGGTTAAAAACCCTAATTGGACAAGAATATGCCTAGGGAGGACGAAAATGACCTAATTGATCATCCAATGACACAAACACACCTATTGGATGCACAAGATTGGTTAAAAACCCTAACTTGACAAGAATATGCCTAGGGAGGACGAAAATGACCTAATTGATCATCCAATGACACAAACACACCTATTGGATGCACAAGATTGGTTAAAAACCCTAATTTGACAAGAATATGCCTAGGGAGGACGAATATGACCTAAATGTTAATCCAATAACTCAAATGAACTTATTGGATGCACAAGATTTGTTAAAAACCCAAATTGGACAAGAATAATCCTAGGGAGAACGAAAATGACCTAAATGTTAATCCAATGACACAACTCAACTTATTGGATGCACAAGATTGGTTAAAAACCCTAATTGGACAAGAATAAGCCTAGGGAGGACGAAAATGACCTAATTGATCATCCAATGACACAAACACACCTATTGGATGCACAAGATTGGTTAAAAACCCTAATTGGACAAGAATATGCCTAGGGAGGACGAAAATGACCTAAATATTAATTCAATGACACAAACAAACTTATTTGATGTACAAGATTGATTAAAAACCCTAATTGGACAAGAATAAGCCTAGGGAGGACGAAAATGACCTAATTGATCATCCAATGACACAAACACACCTATTGGAAGCACAAGATTGGTTAAAAACCCTAATTGGACAAGAATAAGCCTAGGGAGGACGAAAATGACCTAATTGATCACCCAAAGACACAAACACATCTATTGGATGCACAAGATTGGTTAAAAACCCTAGTTGGACAAGAATATACCTAGGGAGGACGAAAATGACCTAATTGATCATCCAATGACACAAATGAACTTATTGGATGCACAAGATTGGTTAAAAACCCTAATTGGACAAGAATAAGCCTAGGGAGGACGAAAATGACCTAATTGATCATCCAATGACACAAACACACATATTGGAAGCACAAGATTGGTTAAAAACCCTAATTGTTCAAGAATATGCCTAAGGAGGACGAAAATGACCTAAATGTTAATCCAATGACACAAATGAACTTATTGGATGCACAAGATTGATTAAAAACCCTAATTGGACAAGAATAAGCCTAGGGAGGACGAAAACGACCTAATTGATCATCCAATGACACAAACACACCTATTGGATGCACAAGATTGGTTAAAAACCTTAATTGTTCAAGAATATGCCTAGGGAGGACGAAAATGACCTAAATGTTAATCCAATGACAAAAATGAACTTATTGGATGCACAAGATTGATTAAAAACCCTAATTGGACAAGAATAAGCCTAGGGAGGACGAAAATGACCTAATTGATCATCCAATGACACAAACACACCTATTGGATGCACAAGATTGGTTAAAAACCCTAATTGGACCAGAATATGCCTAGGGAGGACGAAAATGACCTAAATATTAATTCAATGACATAAACAAACTTATTGGATGCACAAGTTTGGTTAAAAACCCTAATTGGACAAGAATAAGCCTAGGGAGGACGAAAATGACCTAATTGATCATCCAATGACACAAACACACCTATTGGAAGCACAAGATTGGTTAAAAACCCTAATTGGACAAGAATAAGCCTAGGGAGGACGAAAATGACCTAATTGATCATCTAATGACACAAACACACCTATTGAAAGCACAAGATTGGTTAAAAACCCTAATTGGACAAGAATAAGCCTAGGGAGGACGAAAATGACCTAATTGATCATCCAATGACACAAACACACCTATTGGAAGCACAAGATTGGTTAAAAACCCTAATTGGACAAGAATATGCATAGGGAGGACGAAAATGACCTAATTGATCATCCATTGACACAAATGAACTTATTGAATGCACAAGATTGGTTAAAAACCCTAATTGGACAAGAATAAGCCTAGGGAGGACGAAAATGACCTAATTGATCATCCAATGACACAAACACACCTATTGGATGCACAAGATTGGTTAAAAACCCTAATTGGACAAGAATATGCCTAGGAAGGACGAAAATTACCTAATTGATCAACCAATGACACAAGCACACCTATTGGATGCACAAGATTGGTTAAAAACCCTTATTGGACAAGAATAAGCCTAGGGAGGACGAAAATGACCTAATTGATTATCCAATGACACAAACACACCTATTGGATGCACAAGATTGGTTAAAAACCATAATTGGACAAGAATATGCCTAGGGAGGACGAAAATGACCTAAATATTAATTCAATGACACAAACACACCTATTGGATGCACAAGATTGATTAAAAACCCTAATTGGACAAGAATAAGACTAGGGAGGACGAAAATAACCTAATTGGTCATCCAATGACACAAACACACCAATTGGATGCACAAAATTGTTTAAAAACCCTAATTGGACAAGAATATGCCTAGGTAGGAGGAAAATGACCTAAATATTAATTCAATGACACAAATGAACTTATTGGATGCACAAGATTGATTAAAAACCCTAATTGGACAAGAATAACCCTAGGGAGGACGAAAATGACCTAATTGATCATCCAATGACACAAACACACCTATTGGATGCACAACATTGGTTAAAAACCCTACTTGGACAAGAATAAGCCTAGGGAGGACGAAAATGACCTAATTGATCATCCAATGACACAAACACACCTATTGGAAGCACAAGATTGGATAAAAACCCTAATTGGACAAGAATATGCCTTGGGAGGATGAAAATGACCTAAATGTTAATCCAATGACACAAATGAACTTATTGGATGCACAAGATTGATTAAAAACCCTAATTGGACAAGAATAAGCCTAGGGAGGACGAAAATGACCTAATTGATCATCCAATGACACAAACACACCTATTGGATGCACAAGATTGGTTAAAAACCCTAATTGGACTAGAATATGCCTAGGGAGGACGAAAATGACCTAAATATTAATTCAATGACAAAAACAAACTTATTGGATGCACAAGATTGGTTAAAACCCTAATTGGACAAGAATAAGCCTAGGGAGGTTGAAAATGACCTAATTGATCATCCAATGACACAAACACACCTATTGGATGCACAAGATTGGTTAAAAACCCTAATTGGACAAGAATATGCCTAGGGAGGACGAAAATGACCTAAATGTTAATCCAATGACACAAATGAACTTATTGGATGCACAAGATTGGTTAAAAACCCTAATTGGTCAAGAATAAGCCTAGGGAGGACGTAAATGACCTAATTGATCATCCCATGACACAAACACACCTATTGGATGCACAAGATTGGTTAAAAACTCTAATTGGACAAGAATATGCCTAGGGAGGACGGAAATGACCAAATTGATCATCCATTGCCACAAACACACCTATTGGATGCACAAGATTGGTTAAAAACCCTAATTGGACAAGAATATGCCTAGGGAGGAAGAAAATGACCTAATTGATCATCCAATGACACAAACACACCTATTGGATGCACAAGATTGGTTAATAACCCTAATTGGACAAGAATATGTCTAGGGAGGACGAAAATGACCTAAATATTAATTCAATGACATAAACAAACTTGTTGGATGCACAAGATTGGTTAAAAACCCTAATTGGACAAGAATAAGCCTAGGGAGGACGAAAATGACCTAATTGATCATCCAATGACACAAACACACCTATTGGATGCACAAGATTGGTTAAAAACCCTAATTGGACAAGAATAAGCCTAGGGAGGACGAAAATGACCTAATTGATCATTCAATGACACAAACACACCTATTGGATGCACAAGATTGATTAAAAACCCTAATTGGACAAGAAAAAGCCTAGGGAGGACGAAAATGACCTAATTGATCATCCAATGACACAAACACACCTATTCGATGCACAAGATTGGTTAAAAACCCTAATTGGACAAGAATATGCCTAGGGAGGACGAAAATGACCTATTTGATCATCCAATGACACAAATGAACTTATTGGATGCACAAGATTGGTTAAAAACCCTAATTGGACAAGAATAAGCCTAGGGAGGACGAAAATGACCTAATTGATCATCCAATGACACAAACAAACCTATTGGATGCACAAGATTGGTTAAAAACCCTAATTGGACAAGAATAAGCTTAGGGAGGACGAAAATGACCTAATTGATCATCCAATGACACAAACACACCTATTGGATGCACAAGATTGGTTAAAAACCCTAACTGGACAAGAATATGCCTAGGGAGGACGAAAATGACCTAATTGATCATCCAATGACACAAATTAACTTATTGGATGCCCAAGATTGGTTAAAAACCCTAATTGGACAAGAATAAGCCTAGGGAGGACGAAAATGACCTAATTGATCATCCAATGACACAAACACACCTATTGGATGCACAAGATTGGTTAAAAACCCTAATTGGACAAGAATATGCCTAGGGAGGACGAAAATGACCTAAATGTTAATCCGATGACACAAATGAACTTATTAGATGTACAAGATTGGTTAAAAACCCTAATTGGACAAGAATAAGCCTAGGGAGGACGAAAATGACCTAATTGATCATCCAATGACACAAACACACCTATTGGATGCACAAGATTGGTTAAAAACCCTAATTGGACAAGAATATGCCTAGGGAGGACTAAAATGACCTAAATGTTAATCCAATGACACAAATGAACATATTGGATGCACAAGATTGGTTAAAAACCCTAATTGGACAAGAATAAGCCTAGGGAGGACGAAAATGACCTAATTGATCATCCAATGACACAAACACACCTATTGGATGCACAAGATTGGTTAAAAACCCTAATTGGACAAGAATAAGCCTAGGGAGGACGAAAATGACCTAAATGTTAATCCAATGACACAATTCAACTTATTGGATGCAAAAGATTGGTTAAAAACCCTAATTGGACAAGAATAAGCCTAGGGAGGACGAAAATGACCTAATTGATCATCCAATGACACAAACACACCTATTGGATGCACAAGATTGGTTAAAAACCCTAATTGGACAAGAATATGCCTAGGGATGACGAAAATGACCTAAATTGATCATCCAATGATACAAACACACCTATTGGATGCACAAGATTGGTTAAAAACCCTAATTGGACAAGAATATGCCTAGGGAGGACGAAAATGACCTAAATGTTAATCCAATGACACTAATGAACTTATTGGATGCACAAGATTGGTTAAAAACCCTAATTGGATAAGAATAAGCCTAGGGAGGACGAAAATAACCTAATTGATCATCTAATGACACAAACATACCTAATGGATGCACAAGATTGGTTAAAAACCCTAATTGGACAAGAATAAGCCTAGGGAGGACGAAAATGACCTAATTGATCATCCAATGACACAAACACACCTATTGGATGCACAAGATTGGTTAAAAACCCTAATTGGACAAGAACAAGCCTAGGGAGGACGAAAATGACCTAAATGTTAATCCAATGACACAAACACACCTATTGGATGCACAACATTGGTTAAAAACCCTAATTGGACTAGAATAAGCTTAGGGAGGACGAAAATGACCTAATTGATCATCCAATGTCACAAACACACCTATTGGAAGCACAAGATTGGTTAAAAACCCTAATTGGACAAGAATATGACTAGGAAGGACGAAAATGACCTAAATGTTAATCCAATGACAGAAATGAACTTATTGGATGCACAAGATTGGTTAAAAACCCTAATTGGACAAGAATAAGCCTAGGGAGGACGAAAATGACCTAATTGATCATCCAATGACACAAACACACCTATTGGATGCACAAGATTGGTTAAAAACCCTAATTGGACAAGAATATGCCTAGGGAGGAGGAAAATGACCTAAAAATTAATTCAATGACACAAACAAAGTTATTGGATGCACAAGATTGGTTAAAAACCCTAATTGGACAAGAATAAGCCTAGGGAGGACGAAAATGACCTAATTGATCATCCAATGACACAAACACACCTATTGGATGCACAAGATTGGTTAAAAACCCTAATTGGACAAGAATATGCCTAGGGAGGACGAAAATGACCTAAATATTAATTCAATGACACAAACAACCTTATTGGATGCACAAGATTGGTTAAAAACCCTAATTGGACAAGAATAAGCCTAGGGAGGACGAAAATGACCTAATTGATCATCCAATGACACAAACACACCTATTGGATGCACAAGATTGGTTAAAAACCCTAATCAGACAAGAATATGCATAGGGAGGACGAAAATGACCTAATTGATCATCCAATGACACAAACACACCTATTGGATGCACAAGATTGGTTAAAAACCCTAATTGGACAAGAATATGCCTAGGGGGGACGAAAATGACCTAAATATTAATTCACTGACACAAACAAACTTATCGGATGCACAAGATTGGTTAAAAACCATAATTGGACAAGAATATGCCTAGGGAGGACGAAAATGACCTAACTGATCATCCAATGACACAAACACACCTATTGGATACACAAGATCGGTTAAAAATCCTAATTGGCCAAGAATAAGCCTAGGGAGGACGAAAATGACCTAATTGATCATCCAATGACACAAACACACCTATTGGATGCACAAGATTGGTTAAAAACCCTAATCAGACAAGAATATGCATAGGGAGGACGAAAATGACCTAATTGATCATCCAATGACACAAACACCCCTATTGAATGCACAAGATTGGTTAAAAACCCTAATTGGACAAGAATATGCCTAGGGAGGACGAAAATGACCTAATTGATCATCCAATGACACAAAAACACCTATTGGATGCACAAGATTGGTTAAAAACCCTAATTGGACAAGAATAAGCCTAGGGAGGACGAAAATGACCTAATTGATCATCCAATGACACAAACACACCTATTGGAAGCACAAGATTGGTTAAAAACCCTAATTGGACAAGAATATGCCTAGGGAGGACGAAAATGACCTAAATGTTAATCCAATGACACAAATGAACTTATTGGATGCACAAGATTGATTAAAAACCCTAATTGGACAAGAATAAGACTAGGGAGGACGAAAATAACCTAATTGGTCATCCAATGACACAAACACACCAATTGGATGCACAAAATTGTTTAAAAACCCTAATTGGACAAGAAAATGCCTAGGTAGGAGGAAAATGACCTAAATATTAATTCAATGACACAAATGAACTTATTGGATGCACAAGATTGATTAAAAACCCTAATTGGACAAGAATAACCCTAGGGAGGACGAAAATGACCTAATTGATCATCCAATGACACAAACACACCTATTGGATGCACAACATTGGTTAAAAACCCTACTTGGACAAGAATAAGCCTAGGGAGGACGAAAATGACCTAATTGATCATCCAATGACACAAACACACCTATTGGAAGCACAAGATTGGATAAAAACCCTAATTGGACAAGAATATGCCTTGGGAGGATGAAAATGACCTAAATGTTAATCCAATGACACAAATGAACTTATTGGATGCACAAGATTGATTAAAAACCCTAATTGGACAAGAATAAGCCTAGGGTGGACTAAAATGACCTAATTGATCATCCAATGACACAAAAACACCTATTGGATGCACAAGATTGGTTAAAAACCCTAATTGGACAAGAATAAGCCTAGGGAGGACGAAAATGACCTAATTGATCATCCAATGACACAAACAAACTTATTGGATGCACAAGATTGGTTAAAAACCCTAATTGGACAAGAATAAGCCTAGGGAGGACGAAAATGACCTAATTGATTATCCAATGACACAAACACACCTATTGGAAGCACAAGATTGGTTAAAAACCCTAATTGTACCAGAATATGCCTAGGGAGGACGAAAATGACCTAAATATTAATTCAATGACATAAACAAACTTATTGGATGCACAAGTTTGGTTAAAAACCCTAATTGGACAAGAATAAGCCTAGGGAGGACGAAAATGACCTAATTGATCATCCAATGACACAAAAACACCTATTGGATGCACAAGATTGGTTAAAAACCCTAATTGGACAAGAATAAGCCTAGGGAGGACGAAAATGACCTAATTGATCATCCAATGACACAAACACACCTATTGAAAGCACAAGATTGGTTAAAAACCCTAATTGGACAAGAATAAGCCTAGGGAGGACGAAAATGACCTAATTGATCATCCAATGACACAAACACACCTATTGGAAGCACTAGATTAGTTAAAAACCCTAATTGGACAAGAATATGCCTAGGGAGGACGAAAATGACCTAAATGTTAATCCAATGACACAAATGAACTTATTGGATGCACAAGATTGATTAAAAATCCTAATTGGACAAGAATAAGCCTAGGGAGGACGAAAATGACCTAATTGATCATCCAATGACACAAACACACCTATTGGATGCACAAAATTGGTTAAAAACCCTAATTGGACAAGAATATGCCTAGGGAGGAGGAAAATGACCTAAATATTAATTCAATGACACAAACAAAGTTATTGGATGCACAAGATTGGTTAAAAACCCTAATTGGACAAGAATATGCCTAGGGAGGACGAAAAATGACCTAAATATTAATTCAATGACATAAACAAACTTATTGGATGCACAAGATTGGTTAAAAACCCTAATTGGACAAGAATAAGCCTAGGAAGGACGAAAATAACCTAATTGATCATCCAATGACACAAACACACCTATTGGAAGCACAAGATTGGTTAAAAACCCTAATTGGACAAGAATATGCCTAGGGAGGACGAAAATGACCTAAATGTTAATCCAATGACACAAATGAACTTATTGGATGCAGAAGATTGACTAAAAACCCTAATTGGACAAGAATAAGCCTAGGGAGGACGAAAATGACCTAATTGATCATCCAATGACACAAACACACCTATTGGATGCACAAGATTGGTTAAAAACCCTAATTGGACAAGAATATGCCTAGGGAGGATGAAAATGACCTAAATGTTAATCCAAAGACACAAATGAACTTATTGGATGCACAAGATTGATTAAAAACCCTAATTGGACAAGAATAATCATAGGGAGGACGAAAATGACCTAATTGATCATCCAATGACACAAAAACCCCTATTGGATGCACAAAATTGGTTAAAAACCCTAATTGGACATGAATATGCCTAGGGAGGAGGAAAATGACCTAAATATTAATTCAATGACACAAACAAAGTTATTGGATGCACAAGATTGGTTAAAAACCCTAATTGGACAAGAATAAGCCTAGGGAGGACGAAAATGACCTAATTGATCATCCAATGACACAAACACACCTATTGGATGCACAAGATTGGTTAAAAACCCTAATTGGACAAGAATAAGCCTAGGGAGGACGAAAATGACCTAATTGATCATCCAATGACACAAACACACCTATTGGATGCAAAAGAATGTGTAAAAACCCTAATTAGACAAGAATATGCCTAGGGAGGAGGAAAATGACCTAATTGATCATCCAATGACACAAACACACTTATTGGAAGCACAAGATTGGTTAAAAACCCTAATTGGACAAGAATAAGCCTAGGGAGGACGAAAATGACCTAATTGATCATCCAATGACACAAACACACCTATTGGATGCACAAGATTGGTTAAAAACCCTAATTGGACAAGAATAAGCCTAGGGAGGACGAAAATGACCTAATTGATCATCCAATGACACAAACACACCTATTGGATGCACAAGATTGGTTAAAAACCCTAATTGGACAAGAATATGCCTTGGGAGGACAAAAATGACCTAATTGATCATCCAATGACACAAACAAACTTATTGGATGCACAAGATTGGTTAAAAACCCTAATTGGACAAGAATAAGCCTAGGAAGGACGAAATTGACCTAAATGTTAATCCAATGACACAAATGAACTTATTGGATGGACAAGATTGGTTAAAAACCCTAATTGGGCAATAATATGCCTAGGGAGGACGAAAATGACCTAATTGATCATCCAATGACACAAACACACCTATTGGATGCACAAGATTGGTTAAAAACCCTAATTGGACAAGAATAAGCCTAGGGAGGACGAAAATGACCTAATTGATCATCCAATGACACAAACACACCTATTGGATGCACAAGATTGGTTAAAAACCCTAATTGGACAAGAATAAGCCTAGGGAGGACGAAAATGACCTAAATGTTAATCCAATGTCACAAATGAACTTATTGGGTGCACAAGATTGGTTAAAAACCCTAATTGGACAAGAATAAGCCTAGGGAGGACGAAAATGACCTAATTGATCATCCAATGACACAAACACACCTATTGGATGCACAAGATTGGTTAAAAACCCTAATTGGACAAGAATAAGCCTAGGGAGGACGAAAATGATGATACAACTCAACTTATTGGATGCACAAGATTGGTTAAAAACCCTAATTGGACAAGAATAAGCCTAGGGAGGACGAAAATGACCTAATTGATCATCCAATGACACAAACACACCTATTGGATGCACAAGATTGGTTAAAAACCCTAATTGGACAAGAATAAGCCTAGGGAGGACGAAAATGACCTAATTGATCGTCCAATGACACAAACACACCTATTGGATGCACAAGATTCGTTAAAAACCCTAATTGGACAAGAATATGCGAAGGGAGGACGAAAATGACCTAATTGATCATCCAATGACACAAACACACCTATTGGATGCACAAGATTGGTTAAAAACCCTAATTGGACAAGAATATGCCTAGGGAGGACGAAAATGACCTAAATATTAATCCAATGACACAAATGAACTTATTGGATGCACAAGATTGGTTAAAAACCCTAATTGGACAAGAATAAGCCTTGGGAGGACGAATATGACCTAATTGATCATCCAATGACACAAACACACCTATTGGATGCACAAGATTGGTTAAAAACCCTAATTGGACAAGAATAAGCCTAGGGAGGACGAAAATGACCTAATTGATCATCCAATGACACAAACACACCTATTGGATGCACAAGATTGGTTAAAAACCCTAATTGGACAAGAATAAGCCTAGGGAGGACGAAAATGACCTAATTGATCATCCAAAGACCCAAACACATCTATTGGATGCACAAGATTGGTTAAAAACCCTATTTGGACAAGAATATACCTAGGGAGGATGAAAATGACCTAATTGATCATCCAATGACACAAATGAACTTATTGGATGCACAAGATTGGTTAAAAACCCTAATGGGACAAGAATAAGCCTAGGGAGGACGAAAATGACCTAATTGATCATCCAATGACACAAACACACCTATTGGAAGCACAAGATTGGTTAAAAACCCTAATTGGACAAGAATATGCCTAGGGAGGACGAAAATGACCTAAATGTTAATCCAATGACACAAATGAACTTATTGGATGCACAAGATTGATTAAAAACCCTAATTGGACAAGAATAAGCCTTGGGAGGACGAAAATGACCTAATTGATCATCCAATGACACAATCACACCTATTGGAAGCACAAGATTGGTTAAAAACCCTAATTGGACAAGAATATGCCTAGGGAGGACGAAAATGACCTAAATGTTAATCCAATGACACAAATGAACTTATTGGATGCACAAGATTGATTAAAAACCCTAATTGGACAAGAATAAGCCTAGGGAGGAAGAAAATGACCTAATTGATCATCCAATGACACAAACACACCTATTGGAAGCACAAGATTGGTTAAAAACCCTAATTGGACAAGAATATGCCTAGGGAGGACGAAAATGACCTAAATGTTAATCCAATGACACAAATGAACTTATTGGATGCACAAGATTGATTAAAAACCCTAATTGGACAAGAATAAGCCTAGGGAGGACGAAAATGACCTAATTGATCATCCAATGACACAAACACACCTATTGGAGGGACAAGATTGGCTAAAAACCCTAATTGGACAAGAATATGCCTAGGGAGGACGAAAATGACCTAAATATTAATTCAATGACACAAACAAACTTATTGGATGCACAAGATTGGTTAAAAACCCTAATTGGTAAAGAATAAGCCTAGGGAGGACGAAAATGACCTAATTGATCATCCAATGACACAAACACACCTATTGGATGCACAAGATTGGTTAAAAACCCTAATTGGACAAGAATATGCCTAGGTAGGACGAAAATGACCTAAATATTAATTCAATGACACAAACAAACTTATTGGATGCACAAGATTGGTTAAAAACCCTAATTGGACAAGAATATGGCTAGGGAGGACGAAAAAGACCTAAATATTAATTCAATGACATAAACAAACTTATTGAATGCACAAGATTGGTTAAAAACCCTAATTGGACAAGAATAAGCGTAGGGAGGACGAAAATGACCTAATTGATCATCCAATGACACAAACACACCTATTGGAAGCACAAGATTGGTTAAAAACCCTAATTGGACAAGAATATGCCTAGGGAGGACGAAAATGACCTAAATGTTAATCCAATGACACAAATGAACTTATAGGATGCACAAGATTGGTTAAAAACACTAATTGGACAAGAATAAGCCTAGGGAGGACGAAAATGACCTAATTGATCATCCAATGACACAAACACACCTATTGGATGCACAAGATTGGTTAAAAACCCTAATTGGACAAGAATATGCCTAGGAAGGACGAAAATTACCTAATTGATCAACCAATGACACAAGCACACCTATTGGATGCACAAGATTGGTTAAAAACCCTTATTGGACAAGAATAAGCCTAGGGAGGACGAAAATGACCTAATTGATCATCCAATGACACAAACACACCTATTGGAAGCACAAGATTGGTTAAAAACCCTAATTGGAAGGGAATATGCATAGGGAGGACGAAAATGACCTAATTGATCATCCATTGACACAAATGAACTTATTGGATGCACAAGATTGGTTAAAAACCCTAATTGGACAAGAATAAGCCTAGGGAGGACGAAAATGACCTAATTGATCATCCAATGACACAAATACACCTATTGGATGCACAAGATTGGTTAAAAACCCTAATTGGACAAGAATATGCCTAGGAAGGACGAAAATTACCTAATTGATCAACCAATGACACAAGCACACCTATTGGATGCACAAGATTGGTTAAAAACCCTTATTGGACAAGAATAAGCCTAGGGAGGACGAAAATGACCTAATTGATTATCCAATGACACAAACACACCTATTGGATGCACAAGATTGGTTAAAAACCATAATTGGACAAGAATATGCCTAGGGAGGACGAAAATGACCTAAATATTAATTCAATGACACAAACACACCTATTGGATGCACAAGATTGGTTAAAAACCCTAATTGGACAAGAATAAGCCTAGAGTGGACGAAAATGACCTAATTGATCATCCAATGACACAAACACACCTATTGGAAGCACAAGATTGGTTAAAAACCCTAATTGGACAAGAATATGCCTAGGGAGGACGAAAATGACCTAAATGTTAATCCAATGACACAAATGAACTTATTGGATGCACAAGATTGATTAAAAACCCTAATTGGACAAGAATAAGACTAGGGAGGACGAAAATAACCTAATTGGTCATCCAATGACACAAACACACCTATTGGATGCACAAAATTGTTTAAAAACCCGAATTGGACAAGAATATGCCTAGGGAGGAGGAAAATGACCTAAATATTAATTCAATGACACAAACAAAGTTATTGGATGCACAAGATTGGTTAAAAACCCTAATTGGACAAGAATAAGCCTAGGCAGGACGAAAATGACCTAATTGATCATCCAATGACACAAACACACCTATTGGATGCACAAGATTGGTTAAAAACCCTACTTGGACAAGAATAAGCCTAGGGAGGACGAAAGTGACCTAAATGTTAATCCAATGACACAAATGAACTTATTGGATGCACAAGATTGATTAAAAACCCTAATTGGACAAGAATAAGCCTAGGGAGGACAAAAATGACCTAATTGATCATCCAATGACACAAACACACCTATTGGATGCACAACATTGGTTAAAAACCCTACTTGGACAAGAATAAGCCTAGGGAGGACGAAAATGACCTAATTGATCATCCAATGACACAAACATACCTATTGAATGCACAAGATTGGTTAAAAACCCTAATTGGACAAGAACATGCCTAGGGAGGACGAAAATGACCTAAATATTAAATCAATGACACAAACAAAGTTATTGGATGCACAAGATTGGTTAAAAACCCTAATTGGACAAGAATAAGCCTAGAAAGGACGAAAATGACCTAATTGATCATCCAATGACACAAACACACCTATTGGATGCAAAAGATTGGTTAAAAACCCTAATTGGACAAGATGATACCTAGGGAGGACGAAAATGACCTAAATATTAATTCAATGACACAAACACACCTATTGGATGCACAAGATTGGTTAAAAACCCTTATTGGACAAGAATAAGCCTAGGGAGGACGAAAATGACCTAATTGATTATCCAATGACACAAACACACCTATTGGATGCACAAGATTGGTTAAAAACCCTAATTGGACAAGAATATGCCTAGGGAGGACGAAAATGACCTAAATATTAATTCAATGACATAAACAAACTTATTGGATGCACAAGATTGGTTAAAAACCCTAATTGGACAAGAATAAGCCTAGGGAGGACGAAAATGACCTAATTGATCATCCAATGACACAAACACACCTATTGGAAGCACAAGATTGGTTAAAAACGCTAATTGGACCAGAATATGCCTAGGGAGGACGAAAATGACCTAAATATTAATTCAATGACATAAACAAACTTATTGGATGCACAAGTTTGGTTAAAAACCCTAATTGGACAAGAATAAGCCTAGGGAGGACGAAAATGACCTAATTGATCATCCAATGACACAAAAACACCTATTGGATGCACAAGATTGGTTAAAAACCCTAATTGGACAAGAATAAGCCTAGGGAGGACGAAAATGACCTAATTGATCATCCAATGACACAAACACACCTATTGAAAGCACAAGATTGGTTAAAAACCCTAATTGGACAAGAATAAGTCTAGGGAGGACGAAAATGACCTAATTGATCATCCAATGACACAAACACACCTATTGGAAGCACAAGATTGGTTAAAAACCCTAATTGGAAGGGAATATGCATAGGGAGGACGAAAATGACCTAATTGATCATCCATTGACACAAATGAACTTATTGGATGCACAAGATTGGTTAAAAACCCTAATTGGACAAGAATAAGCCTAGGGAGGACGAAAATGACCTAATTGATCATCCAATGACACAAACACACCTATTGGATGCACATTATTGGTTAAAAACCCTAATTGGACAAGAATAAGCCTAGGGAGGACGAAAATGACCTAATTGATTATCCAATGACACAAACACACCTATTGGATGCACAAGATTGGTTAAAAACCCTAATTGGACAAGAATAAGCCTAGGGAGGACGAAAATGACCTAATTGATCATCCAATGACACAAACACACCTATTGGAAGCACAAAATTGGTTAAAAACCCTAATTGGACAAGAATATGCCTAGGGAGGACGAAAATGACCTAAATGTTAATCCAATGACACAAATGAACTTATTGGATGCACAAGATTGATTAAAAACCCTAATTGGACAAGAATAAGACTAGGGAGGACGAAAATGACCTAATTGATTATCCAATGACACAAACACACCTATTGGATGCACAAGATTGGTTAAAAACCATAATTGGACAAGAATATGCCTAGGGAGGACGAAAATGACCTAAATATTAATTCAATGACACAAACACACCTATTGGATGCACAAGATTGGTTAAAAACCCTAATTAAACAAGAATAAGCCTAGGGAGGACGAAAATGACCTAATTGATCATCCAATGACACAAACACACCTATTGGAAGCACAAGATTGGTTAAAAACCCTAATTGGACAAGAATATGCCTAGGGAGGACGAAAATGACCTAAATGTTAATCCAATGACACAAATGGACTTATTGGATGCACAAGATTGGTTAAAAACCCTAATTCGACAAGAATAAGCCTAGGGAGGACGAAAATGACCTAATTAATCATCCAATGACACAAACACACCTATTGGATGCACAAGATTGGTTAAAAACCCTAATTGGACAAGAATAAGCCTAGGGAGGACGAAAATGACCTAATTGATCATCCAATGACACAAACACACCTATTGGATGCACAAGATTGGTTAAAAACCCTAATTGGACAAGAATATGCCTAGGGAGGACGAAAATGACCAAAATATTAATTTAATGACATAAACAAACTTATTGGATGCACAAGATTGGTTAAAAACCCTAATTGGACAAGAATAAGCCTAGGGAGGACGAAAATGACCTAATTGATCATCCAATGACACAAACACACCTATTGGATGCACAAGATTGATTAAAAACCCTAATTGGACAAGAATAGGCCTAAGGAGGACGAAAATGACCTAATTGATAATCCAATGACACAAACACACCTATTGGATGCACAAGATTGGTTAAAAACCCTAGTTGGACAAGAATATGCCTAGGGAGGACGAAAATGACCTAATTGATAATCCAATGACACAAACACACCTATTGGATGCACAGGATTGGTTAAAAACCCTAGTTGGACAAGAATATGCCTAGGGAGGACGAAAATGGCCTAATTGATCATCCAATGACACAAACACACCTATTGGATGCACAAGATTGGTTAAAAACTCTAATTAGACAAGAATAAGCCTAGGGAGGTCGAAAATGACATAAATGTGAATCCAATGACACAACTCAACTTGTTGGATGCACAAGATTGGTTAAAAACCCTAATTGGACAAGAATATGCCTAGGGAAGACGAAAATGACCTAAATGTTAATCCAATAACACAAATGAACTTATTAGATGCACAAGATTGGTTAAAAACCCTAATTGGACAAGAATTAGCCTTGGGAGGACGAATATGACCTAATTGATCATCCAATGAGACAAACGCACCTATTGGATGCACAAGACTGGTTGTAAACCCTAATTGGACAAGAATATGCCTAGGGAGGACGAAAATGACCTAATTGATCATCCAATGACACAAACACACCTATTGGATGCACAAGATTGGTTAAAAACCCTAATTGGACAAGAATAAGCCTAGGGAGGACGAAAATGACCTAATTGATCATCCAATGACACAAACACACCTATTGGATGCACAAGATTGGTTAAAAACCCTCATTGGACAAGAATATGCCTAGGGAGGACGAAAATGACCTAAATGTTAATCCAATCACACAAATGAACTTATTGGATGCACAAGATTGGTTAATAACCCTAATTGGACAAGAATTAGCCTTGGGAGGACGAAAATGACCTAATTGATCATCCAATGAGACAAACGCACCTATTGGATGCACAAGACTGGTTATAAACCCTAATTGGACAAGAATATGCCTAGGAAAGACGAAAATGACCTAATTGATCATCCAATGACACAAACACACGTATTGGAAGCACAAGATTGTTTAAAAACCCTAATTGGACAAGAATAAGCCTAGGGAGGACGAAAATGACCTAATTGATCATCCAATGACACAAACACACCTATTGGATGCACAAGATTGGTTAAAAACCCTAATTGGGCAAGTATAAGCCTAGGGAGGACGAAAATGACCTAACTGATCATCGAATGACACAAACACACCTATTAGATGCACAAGATTGGTTAAAAACCCTAATTGGACAAGAATAAGCCTAGGGAGGACGAAAATGACCTAATTGATCATCCAATGACACAAACACACCTATTGGATGCACAAGATTGGTTAAAAACCCTAATTGGACAAGAATATGCCTAGGGAGGACGAAAATGACCTAAATATTAATTCAATGACACAAATGAACTTATTGGATGCACAAGATTGATTAAAAACCCTAATTGGACAAGAATAACCCTAGGGAGGACGAAAATGACCTAATTGATCATCCAATGACACAAACACACCTATTGGATGCACAACATTGGTTAAAAACCCTACTTGGACAAGAATAAGCCTAGGGAGGACGAAAATGACCTAAT
>JBBPBR010001653.1:119029-175007 GCA_037974775.1 Cicer pinnatifidum
CAATGACACAAACACACCTATTGGAAGCACAAGATTGGTTAAAAACCCTAATTGGACAAGAATATGCCTAGGGAGGACGAAAATGACCTAAATGTTAATCCAATGACACAAATGAACTTATTGGATGCACAAGATTGATTAAAAACCCTAATTGGACAAGAATAAGACTAGGGAGGACGAAAATAACCTAATTGGTCATCCAATGACACAAACACACCTATTGGATGCACAAAATTGTTTAAAAACCCTAATTGGACAAGAATATGCCTAGGGAGGAGGAAAATGACCTAAATATTAATTCAATGACACAAATGAACTTATTGGATGCACAAGATTGATTAAAAACCCTAATTGGACAAGAATAACCCTAGGGAGGACGAAAATGACCTAATTGATCATCCAATGACACAAACACACCTATTGGATGCACAACATTGGTTAAAAACCCTACATGGACAAGAATAAGCCTAGGGAGGACGAAAATGACCTAATTGATCATCCAATGACACAAACACACCTATTGAATGCACAAGATTGGTTAAAAACCCTAATTGGACAAGAACATGCCTAGGGAGGACGAAAATGACCTAAATATTAAATCAATGACACAAACAAAGTTATTGGATGCACAAGATTGGTTAAAAACCCTAATTGGACAAGAATAAGCCTAGGAAGGACGAAAATGACCTAATTGATCATCCAATGACACAAACACACCTATTGGATGCAAAAGATTGGTTAAAAACCCTAATTGGACAAGATGATACCTAGGAAGGACGAAAATGACCTAAATATTAATTCAATGACACAAACAAAGTTATTGGAAGCACAAGATTGGTTAAAAACTCTAATTGGACAAGAATAATAATAGGGTGGACGAAAATGACCTAATTGATCATCCAATGACACAAACACACCTATTGGAAGCACAAGATTGGTTAAAAACCCTAATTGGACAAGAATATGCCTAGGGAGGACGAAAATGACCTAAATGTTAATCCAATGACACAAATTAACTTATTGGATGCACAAGATTGGTTAAAAACCCTAATTGGACAAGAATAAGCGTAGGGATGACGAAAATGACCTAATTGATCATCCAATGACACAAACACACCTATTGGAAGCACAAGATTGGTTAAAAACCCTAATTGGACAAGAATATGCCTAGGGAGGACGAAAATGACCTAAATGTTAATCCAATGACACAAATGAACTTATTGGATGCACAAGATTGATTAAAAACCCTAATTGGACAAGAATAAGCCTAGGGAGGACGAAAATGACCTAATTGATCATCCAATGACACAAACACACCTATTGGATGCACAAAATTGTTTAAAAACCCTAATTGGACAAGAATATGCCTAGGGAGGAGGAAAATGACCTAAATATTAATTCAATGACACATACAAAGTTATTGGATGCACAACATTGGTTAAAAACCCTAATTGGACAAGAATAAGCCTAGGGAGGACGAAAATGACCTAATTGATCATCCAATGACACAAACACACCTATTGGAGGCACAAGATTGGCTAAAAACCCTAATTGGACAAGAATATGCCTAGGGAGGACGAAAATGACCTAAATGTTAATCCAATGACACAAATGAACTTATTGGATGCACAAGATTGATTAAAAACCCTAATTGGACAAGAATAAGCCTAGGGAGGACGAAAATGACCTAATTGATCATCCAATGACCCAAACACACCTATTGGATGCACAAAATTGGTTAAAAACCCTAATTGGACAACAATATGCCTAGGGAGGAGGAAAATGACCTAAATATTAATTCAATGACACAAACAAAGTTATTGGATGCACAAGATTGGTTAAAAACCCTAATTGGACAAGAATAAGCCTAGGGAGGACGAAAATGACCTAATTGATCATCCAATGACACAAATGAACTTATTGGATGCACAAGATTGGTTAAAAACCCTAATTGGACAAGAATAAGCCTACGGAGGACCAAAATGACCTAATTGATCATCCAATGACACAAACACACTATTGGATGCACAAGATTGGTTAAAAACCCTTATTGGACAAGAATAAGCCTAGGGAGGACGAAAATGACCTAATTGATCTTCCAATGACACAAACACACCTATTGGATGCACAAGATTGGTTAAAAACCCTAATTGGACAAGAATAAGCCTAGGGATGACGAAAATGACCTAATTGATCATCCAATGACACAAACACACCTATTGGATGCACAAGATTGGTTAAAAACCCTAATTGGACAAGAATATGCCTAGGGAGGACGAAAATGACCTAAATATTAATTCAATGACACAAACAAAGTTATTGGATGCACAAGATTGGTTAAAAACCCTAATTGGACAAGAGTAAGCCTAGGGAGGACGAAAATGACCTAATTGATCATCCAATGACACAAACACGACTATTGGATGCACAAGATTGGTTAATAACCCTAATTGGACAAGAATATGCCTAGGGAGGACGAAAATGACCTAAATATTAATTCAATGACACAAACAAACTTATTGGATCCACAAGATTGGTTAAAAACCCTAATTGGACAAGAATAAGCCTAGGGAGGACGAAAATGACCTAATTGATCATCCAATGACACAAACACACCTATTGGATGCACAAGATTGGTTAAAAATCCTAATTGGACAAGAATAAGCCTAGGGAGGATAAAAATGACCTAATTGATCATCCAATGACACAAACACACCTATTGGATGCACAAGATTAGTTAAAAACCCTAATTGGACAAGAATAAGCCTAGGGAGGACGAAAATGACCTAATTGATCATCCAATGACACAAACACACCTATTGGATGCACAAGATTGGTTAAAAACCCTAATTGGACAAGAATAAGCCTAGGGAGGACGAAAATGACCTAATTGATCATCCAATGACACAAACACACCTATTGGATGCACAAGATTGGTTAAAAACCCTAATTGGACAAGAATATGCCTAGGGAGGACGAAAATGACCTAAATATTAATTCAATGACACAAACAAACTTATTGGATGCACAAGATTGGTTAAAAACCCTAATTGGACAAGAATAAGCCTAGGGAGGACGAAAATTACCTAATTGATCATCCGTTGCCACAAACACACCTATTGGATGCACAAGATTGTATAAAAACCCTAATTGGACAAGAATATGCCTAGGGAGGACGAAAATGACCTAATTGATCATCCAATGACACAAACACACCTATTGGATGCACAAGATTGGTTAAAAACCCTAATTGGACAAGAATATGCCTAGGGAGGACGAAAATGACCTAAATATTAATTCAATGACACAAACAAACTTATTGGATGCACAAGATTGGTTCAAAACCCTAATTGGACAAGAATAAGCCTACGGAGGACGAAAATGACCTAAATGTTAATCCAATGACACAAACACACCTATTGGATGCACAAGATTGGTTAAAAACCCTAATTGGACAAGAATAAGCCTAGGGAGGACGAAAATGACCTAATTGATCATCCAATGACACAAACACACCTATTGGATGCACAAGATTGGTTAAAAACCCTAATTGGACAAGAATAAGCCTAGGGAGGACGAAAATGACCTAAATATTAATTAAATGACATAAACAAACTTGTTGGATGCACAAGATTTGTTAAAAACCCTAATTGGACAAGAATAAGCCTAGGGAGGACGAAAATGACCTAATTGATCATCCAATGACACAAACACACCTATTGGAAGCACAAGATTGGTTAAAAACCCTAATTGGACAAGAATATGCCTAGGGAGGACGAAAATGACCTAAATGTTAATCCAATGACACAAAGGAACTTATTGGATGCACAAGATTGGTTAAAAACCCTAATTGGACAAGAATAAGCCTAGGGAGGGCGAAAATGACCTAATTGATCATCCAATGACACAAACACACCTATTGGATGCACAAGATTGGTTAAAAACCCTAATTGGACAAGAATATGCCTAGGGAGGACGAAAATGACCTAAATATTAATTCAATGACACAAACAAACCTATCGGATGCACAAGATTGGTTAAAAACCCTAATTGGACAAGAATAAGCATAGGGAGGACGAAAATGACCTAATTGATCATCCAATGACACAAACACACCTATTGGATGCACAAGATTGGTTAAAAACCCTAATTGGACAAGAATATGCCTAGAGAGGACGAAAATAACCTAAATGTTAATCCAATGACACAAATGAACTTATTGGATGCACAAGATTGGTTAAAAACCCTAATTGGACAAGAATAAGCCTTGGGAGGACGAAAATGACCTAATTGATCATCCAATGACACAAACACACCTATTGGATGCACAAGACTGGTTAAAAACCCTAATTGGACAAGAATATGCCTAGGAAGGACGAAAATGACCTAATTGATCATCCAATGACACAAACACACCTATTGGATGCACAAGATTGGTTAAAAACCCTAATTGGACAAGAATAAGCCTAGGGAAGACGAAAATGACCTAATTGATCATCCAATGACACAAAGACACCTATTGGATGCATAAGATTGATTAAAAACCCTAAGTGGACAAGAATATGCCTAGGGAGGACGAAAATGACCTAAATATTAATTCAATGACATAAACAAACTTATTGGATGCACAAGATTGGTTAAAAACCCTAATTGGACAAGAATAAGCCTAGGGAGGACGAAAATGACCTAATTGATCATCCAATGACACAAACACACCTATTGGAAGCACAAGATTGGTTAAAAACCCTAATTGGACAAGAATATGCCTAGGGAGGACGAAAATGACCTAAATGTTAATCCAATGACACAAATGAACTTGTTGGATGGACAAGATTGGTTAAAAACCCTAATTGGACAAGAATAAGCCTTGGGAGGACGAAAATGACCTAATTGATCATCCAATGACACAAACACACCTATTGGATGCACAAGATTGGTTAAAAACCCTAGTTGGACAAGAATATGCCTAGGGAGGACGAAAATGACCTAATTGATCATCCAATGACACAAATGAACTTATTGGATGCACAAGATTGGTTAAAAACCCTAATTGGACAAGAATATGCCTAGGAAGGACGAAAATGACCTAATTGATCATCCAATGACACAAGCACACCTATTGGATGCACAAGATTGGTTAAAAACCCTAATTGGACAAGAATAAGTCTAGGGAGGACGAAAATGACCTAATTGATCATCCAATGACCCAAACACACCTATTGGATGCACAAGATTGGTTAAAAACCCTAATTGGACAAGAATATGCCTAGGGAGGACGAAAATGACCTAAATATTAATTCAATGACACAAACAAACTTATTGGATGCACAAGATTGGTTAAAAACCCTAATTGGACAAGAATAAGCCTAGGGAGGACGAAAAAGACCTAATTGATCATCCAATGACACAAACACACCTATTGGATGCACAAGATTGGTTAAAAATCCTAATTGGACAAGAATATGCCTAGGGAGGACGAAAATGACCTAAATGTTAATCCAATGACACAAATGAACTTATTGGATGTACAAGATTGGTTAAAAACCCTAATTGGACAAGAATAAGCCTAGGGAGGATGAAAATGACCTAATTGATCATCCAATGACACGAACACACCTATTGGATGCACAAGATTGGTTAAAAACCCTAATTGGACAAGAATAAGCCTAGGGAGGACGAAAATGACCTAATTGATCATCCAATGACACAAACACACCTATTGGATGCACAAGATTGGTTAAAAACCCTAATTGGACAAGAATATGCCTAGGGAGGACGAATATGACCTAAATGTTAATCCAATAACACAAATACTTATTGGATGCACAAGATTGGTTAAAAACCCTAATTGGACAAGAATAAGCCTAGGGAGAACGAAAATGACCTAATTGATCATCCAATGACACAAACACACCTATTGGATGCACAAGATTGGTTAAAAACCGTAATTGGACAAGAATAAGCCTAGGGAGGACGAAAATGACCTAAATGTTAATCGAATGACACAACTCAACTTATTGGATGCACAAGATTGGTTAAAAACCCTAATTGGACAAGAATAAGCCTAGGGAGGACGAAAATGACCTAATTGATCATCCAATGACACAAACACACCTATTGGAAGCACAAGATTGGTTAAAAACCCTAATTGGACAAGAATATGCCTAGGGAGGACGATAATGACCTAAATGTTAAACCAATGACACAAATGAACTTATTGGATGCACAAGATTGGTTAAAAACCCTAATTGGACAAGAATAAGCCTAAGGAGGACAAAAATGACCTAATAGATCATCCAATGACACAAACACACCTATTGGATGCACAAGATTGGTTAAAAACCCTAATTGGACAAGAATATGCCTAGGGAGGACAAAAATGACCTAAATATTAATTCAATGACACAAACAAAGTTATTGGATGCACAAGATTGGTTAAAAACCCTAATTGGACAAGAATAAGCCTAGGGAGGACGAAAATGACCTAATTGATCATCCAATGACACAAACACACCTATTGGAAGCACAAGATTGGTTAAAAACCCTAATTGGACAAGAATAAGCCTAGGGAGGACGAGAATGACCTAATTGATCATCCAATGACACAAACACACCTATTGAAAGCACAAGATTGGTTAAAAACCCTAATTGGACAAGAATAAGCCTAGGGAGGACGAAAATGACCTAATTGATAATCCAATGACACAAACACACCTATTGGAAGCACAAGATTGGTTAAAAACCCTAATTTGAAGGGAATATGCATAGGGAGGACGAAAATGACCTAATTGATCATCCATTGACACAAACACACCTATTGGAAGCACAAGATTGGTTAAAAACCCTAATTGGACAAGAATATGCCTTGGGAGGATGAAAATGACCTAAATGTTAATCCAATGACACAAATGAACTTATTGGATGCACAAGGTTGATTAAAAACCCTAATTGGACAAGAATAAGCCTAGGGAGGACGAAAATGACCTAATTGATCATCCAATGACACAAACACACCTATTGGATGCACAAGATTGGTTAAAAACCCTAATTGGACTAGAATATGCCTAGGGAGGACGAAAATGACCTAAATATTAATTCAATGACAAAAACAAACTTATTGGATGCACAAGATTGGTTAAAAACCCTAATTGGACAAGAATAAGCCTAGGGAGGACGAAAATGACCTAATTGATCATCCAATGACACAAACACACCTATTGGAAGCACAAGATTGGTTAAAAACCCTAATTGGACAAGAATATGCCTAGGGAGGACGAAAATGACCTAAATGTTAATCCAATGACACAAATGAACTTATTGGATGCACAAGATTGATTAAAAACCCTAATTGGATAAGAATAAGCCTAGGGAGGACGAAAATGACCTAATTGATCATCCAATGACACAAACACACCTATTGGATGCACAAGATTGGTTAAAAACCCTAATTGGACAAGAATATGCCTTGGGAGGACGAAAATGACCTACATATTAATTCAATGACACAAACAAACTTATCGGATGCACAAGATTGGTTAAAAACCCTAATTGGACAAGAATATGCCAAGGGAGGCCGAAAATGACCTAATTGATCATCCAATGACACAAACACACCTATTGGATGCACAAGATTGGTTAAAAACCCTAATTGGACAAGAATATGCCTAGGGAGGACGAAAATGACCTAAATATTAATTCAATGACACAAACAAACTTATCGGATGCACAAGATTGGTTAAAACCCTAATTGGACTAGAATAAGCCTAGGGACGATGAAAATGACCTATTTGATCATCCAATGACACAAACACACCTATTAGATGCACAAGATTGGTTAAAAACCCTAATTGGACAAGAATAAGCCTAGGGAGGACGAAAATGACCTAGTTGATCATCCAATGACACAAACACACCTATTGGATGCACAAGATTGGTTAAAAACCCTAATTGGGCAAGAATATGCCTAGGGAGGACGAAAATGACCTAAATATTAATTCAATAACATAAACAAACTTATTTGATGCACAAGATTGGTTAAAAACCCTAATTGGACAAGAATAAGCCTAGGGAGGACGAAAATGACCTAATTGATCATCCAATGACACAAACACACCTATTGGATGCACAAGATTGGTTAAAAACCCTAATTGGACAAGAATATGCCTAGGGAGGACGAAAATGACCTAAATATTAATTCAATGACACAAACAAAGTTATTGGATGCACAAGATTGATTAAAAACCCTAATTTGACAAGAATAAGTCTAGGTAGGACGAAAATGACCTAATTGATCATCCAATGACACAAACACACCTATTGGATGCACAAGATTGGTTAAAAACCCTAATTGGACATGAATAAGCCTAGGGACGACGAAAACGACCTAATTGATCATCCATTGACACAAACACACCTATTGGATGAACAAGATTGGTTAAAAACCCTAATTGGACAAGAATAAGCCTAGGGAGGACGAAAATGACCTAATTGATCATCCAATGACACAAACACACCTATTGGATGCACAAGATTGGTTAAAAACCCTAATTGGACAAGAATATGCCTAGGGAGGACGAAAATGACCTAAATATTAATTCAATGACACAAACAAAGTTATTGGATGCACAAGATTGGTTAAAAACCCTAATTGGACAAGAATAAGCCTAGGGAGGACGAAAATGACCTAATTGATCATCCAATGACACAAACACACCTATTGGATGCACAAGATTGGTTAAAAACCCTAATTGGACAAGAATATGCCTAGGGAGGACGAAAATGACCTAAATATTAATTCAATGACACAAACAAAGTTATTGGATGCACAAGATTGGTGAAAAACCCTAATTGGACAAGAATAAGCCTAGGGGGAACGAAAATGACCTAATTGATCATCCAATGACACAAACACACCTATTGGATGCACAAGATTGGTTAAAAACCCTAATTGGACAAGAATATGCCTAGGGAGGACGAAAATGACCTAAATATTAATTCAATGACACAAACAAAGTTATTGGATGCACAAGATTGGTTAAAAACCCTAATTGGACAAGAATAAGCCTAGGGAGGACGAAAATGACCTAATTGATCATCCAATGACACAAACACACCTATTGGAAGCACAAGATTGGTTAAAAACCCTAATTGGACAAGAATATGCCTAGGGAGGACGAAAATGACCTAAATGTTAATCCAATGACACAAATGAACTTATTGGATGCACAAGATTGGTTAAAAACCCTAATTGGACAAGAATAAGACTAGGGAGGAAGAAAATGACCTAATTGATCATCCAATTACACAAACACACCTATTGGATGCACAAGATTGGTTAAAAACCCTAGTTGGACAAGAATATGCCTAGGGAGGACGAAAATGACCTAATTGATCATCCAATGACTCAAATGAACTTATTGGATACACAAGATTGGTTAAAAACCCTAATTGGACAAGAATATGCCTAGGGAGGATGAAAAGGACCTAAATATTAATTCAATGACACAAACAAAGTTATTGGATGCACAAGATTGGTTAAAAACCCTAATTGGACAAGAATAAGCCTAGGGAGGACGAAAATGACCTAATTGATCATCCAATGACACAAACGTACCTATTGGAAGCACAAGATTGGTTAAAAACCCTAATTGGACAAGAATATGCCTAGGGAGGACGAAAATGACCTAAATGTTAATCCAATGACACAAATGAACTTATTGGATGCACAAGATTGGTTAAAAACCCTAATTGGACAAGAATAAGCCTAGGGAGGGCGAAAACGACCTAATTGATCATCCAATGACACAAACACACCTATTGGATGCACAAGATTGGTTAAAAACTCTAATTGGACAAGAATATGCCTAGGGAGGACGAAAATGACCTTAATATTAATTCAATGACATAAACAAACTTGTTGGATGCACAAGATTGGTTAAAAACCCTAATTAGACAAGAATAAGCCTCGAGAGGTCGAAAATGACCTAATTGATCATCCAATGACACAAACACACCTATTGGAAGCACAAGATTGGTTAAAAACCCTAATTGGACAAGAATATGCCTAGGGAGGACGAAAATGACCTAAATGTTAATCCAATGACACAAATGAACTTATTGGATGCACAAGATTGATTAAAAACCCTAATTGGACAAGAATAAGCCTAGGGAGGACGAAAATGACCTAAATATTAATTCAATGACATAAACAAACTTATTGGATGCACAAGATTGGTTAAAAACCCTAATTGGACAAGAATAAGCCTAGGGAGGACGAAAATGACCTAATTGATCATCCAATGACACAAACACACCTATTGGATGCACAAGATTGGTTAAAAACCCTAATTGGACAAGAATAAGCCTAGGGAGGACCAGAATGACCTAATTGATCATCTAATGACACAAACACACCTATTGGAAGCACAAGATTGGTTAAAAACCCTAGCTGGACAAGAATATGCCTAGGGAGGACAAAAATGACCTAATTGATCATCCAATGACACAAACACACCTATTGGATGCACAAGATTGGTTAAAAACCCTAATTGGACAAGAATATGCCTAGGGAGGACGAAAATGACCTAAATATTAATTCAATGACACAAACAAACTTATTGGATGCACAAGATTGGTTAAAAACCCTAATTGGACAAGAATATGGCTAGGGAGGACGAAAAAGACCTAAATATTAATTCAATGACCTAAACAAACTTATTGAATGCACAAGATTGGTTAAAAACCCTAATTGGACAAGAATAAGCGTAGGGAGGACGAAAATGACCTAATTGATCATCCAATGACACAAACACACCTATTGGAAGCACAAGATTGGTTAAAAACCCTAATTGGACAAGAATATGCCTAGGGAGGACGAAAATGACCTAAATGTTAATCCAATGACACAAATGAACTTATTGGATGCACAAGATTGATTAAAAACCCTAATTGGACAAGAATAAGCCTAGGGAGGACGAAAATGACCTAATTGATCATCCAATGACACAAACACACCTATTGGATGCACAAAATTGTTTAAAAACCCTAATTGGACAAGAATATGCCTAGGGAGGAGGAAAATGACCTAAATATTAATTCAATGACATAAACAAACTTATTGAATGCACAAGATTGGTTAAAAACCCTAATTGGACAAGAATAAGCGTAGGGAGGACGAAAATGACCTAATTGATCATCCAATGACACAAACACACCTATTGGAAGCACAAGATTGGTTAAAAACCCTAATTGGACAAGAATATGCCTAGGGAGGACGAAAATGACCTAAATGTTAATCCAATGACACAAATGAACTTATTGGATGCACAAGATTGATTAAAAACCCTAATTTGACAAGAATAAGCCTAGGGAGGACGAAAATGACCTAATTGATCATCCAATGACACAAACACACCTATTGGAGGGACAAGATTGGCTAAAAACCCTAATTGGACAAGAATATGCCTAGTGAGGACGAAAATGACCTAAATATTAATTCAATGACACAAACAAACTTATTGGATGCACAAGATTGGTTAAAAACCCTAATTGGTAAAGAATAAGCCTAGGGAGGACGAAAATGACCTAATTGATCATCCAATGACACAAACACACCTATTGGATGCACAAGATTGGTTAAAAACCCTAATTGGACAAGAATATGCCTAGGGAGGACGAAAATGACCTAAATATTAATTCAATGACACAAACAAACTTATTGGATGCACAAGATTTGTTAAAAACCCTAATTGGACAAGAATAAGCCTAGGGAGGACGAAAATGACCTAATTGATCATCCAATGACACAAACACACCTATTGGAAGCACAAGATTGGTTAAAAACCCTAATTGGGCAAGAATATGCCTAGCGAGGACGGATATGACCTAAATGTTAATCCAATGACACAAATGAAGTTATTGGATGCACAAGATTGGTTAAAAACCCTAATTGGACAAGAATAAGCCTAGGGAGGACGAAAATGACCTAATTGATCATCCAATGACACAAACACACCTATTGGATGCACAAGATTGGTTAAAAACCCTAATTGGACAAGAATATGCCTAGGGAGGACGAAAATGACCTAAATATTAATTCAATGACACACACACACCTATTGGAAGCATAAGATTGGTTAAAAACCCTAATTGGAAGAGAATAAGCCTAGGGAGGACGAAAATGACCTAATTGATCATCCAATGACACAAACACACCTATTGGATGCACAAGATTGGTTAAAAACCCTAATTGGACAAGAATAAGCCTAGGGAGGAAGAAAATGACCTCATTGATCATCCAATGACACAAACACACCTATTGGATGCACAAGATTGGTTAAAAACCCTAATTGGACAAGAATATGCCTAGGGAGGACGAAAATGACCTAAATATTAATTCAATGACACTAACAAACGTATTGGATGCACAAGATTGGTTAAAAACCCTAATTGGACAAGAATAAGCCTAGGGAGGACGAAAATGACCTAATTGATCATCCAATGACACAAACACACCTATTGGAAGCACAAGATTGGTTAAAAACCCTAATTGGACAAGAATAAGCCTAGGGAAGACGAAAATGACCTAATTGATCATCCATTGCCACAAACACACCTATTGGATGCACAAGATTGGTTAAAAACCCTAATTGGACAAGAATATGCCTAGGGAGGACGAAAATGACCTAATTGATCATCCAATGACAAAAACACACCTATTGGATGCACAAGATTGGTTAAAAACCCTAATTGGTAAAGAATAAGCCTTGGGAGGACGAAAATGACCTAATTGATCATCCAAAGACACAAACACATCTATTGGATGCACAAGATTGGTTAAAAACCCTAGTTGGACAAGAATATACCTAGGGAGGACGAAAATGACCTAATTGATCATCCAATGACACAAATGAACTTATTGGATGCACAAGATTGGTTAAAAACCCTAATTGGACAAGAATAAGCCTAGGGAGGACGAAAATGACCTAATTGATCATCCAATGACACAAACACACCTATTGGAAGCACAAGATTGGTTAAAAACCCTAATTGGACAAGAATATGCCTAGGGAGGACGAAAATGACCTAAATGTTAATCCAATGACACAAATGAACTTATTGGATGCACAAGATTGATTAAAAACCCTAATTGGACAAGAATAAGACTAGGGAGGACGAAAATAACCTAATTGGTCATCCAATGACACAAACACACCTATTGGATGCACAAAATTGTTTAAAAACCCTAATTGGACAAGAATATGCCTAGGGAGGAGGAAAATGACCTAAATATTAATTCAATGACACAAATGAACTTATTGGATGCACAAGATTGATTAAAAACCCTAATTGGACAAGAATAACCCTAGGGAGGACGAAAAGGACCTAATTGATTATCCAATGACACAAACACACCTATTGGATGCACAAGATTGGTTAAAAACCCTACTTGGACAAGAATAAGCATAGGGAGGACGAAAATGACCTAATTGATCATCCAATGACACAAACACACCTATTGAATGCACAAGATTGGTTAAAAACCCTAATTGGACAAGAACATGCCTAGGGAGGACGAAAATGACCTAAATATTAAATCAATGACACAAACAAAGTTATTGGATGCACAAGATTGGTTAAAAACCCTAATTGGACAAGAATAAGCCTAGGAAGGACGAAAATGACCTAATTGATCATCCAATGACACAAACACACCTATTGGATGCAAAAGATTGGTTAAAAACCCTAATTGGACAAGATGATACCTAGGGAGGACGAAAATGACCTAAATATTAATTCACTGACACAAACAAAGTTATTGGAAGCACAAGATTGGTTAAAAACTCTAATTGGACAAGAATAATAATAGGGTGGACGAAAATGACCTAATTGATCATTCAATGACACAAACACACCTATTGGAAGCACAAGATTGGTTAAAAACCCTAATTGGACAAGAATATGCCTAGGGAGGACGAAAATGACCTATATGTTAATCCAATGACACAAATGAACTTATTGGATGCACAAGATTGGTTAAAAACCCTAATTGGAGAAGAATAAGCCTTGGGAGGACGAAAATGACCTAATTGATCATCCAATGACACAAACACCTATTGGATGCCCAAGACTGGTTAAAAACCCTAATTGGACAAGAATATGCCAAGGAAGGACGAAAATGACCTAAGTGATCAACCAATGACACAAACACACCTATTGGATGCACAAGATTGGTTAAAAACCCTTATTGGACAAGAATAAGCCTAGGGAGGCCGAAAATGACCTAATTGATTATCCAATGACACAAACACACCTATTGGATGCACAAGATTGGTTAAAAACCCTAATTGGACAAGAATATGCCTAGGGAGGACGAAAATGACCTAAATATTAATTCAATGACATAAACAAACTTATTAGATGCACAAGATTGGTTAGAAACCCTAATTGGACAAGAATAAGCCTAGGGAGGACAAAAATGACCTAATTGATCATCCAATGACACAAACACACCTATTGGAAGCACAAGATTGGTTAAAAACCCTAATTGGACAAGAATAAGCCTAGGGAGGACGAAAATTACCTAATTGATCATCCAACGACACAAATGAACTTATTGGATGCACAAGATTGGTTAAAAACCCTAATTGGACAAGAATAAGCCTAGGGAGGACGAAAATGACCTAATTGATCATCCAATGACACAAACACACCTATTGGATGCACAAGATTGGTTAAAAACCCTAATTGGACAAGAATATGCCTAGGGAGGACGAAAATGACCTAAATATTAATTCAATGACACAATCAAAGTTATTGGATGCACAAGATTGGTTCAAAACCCTAATTGGACAAGAATAAGCTTAGGGAGGACGAAAATGACCTACTTGATCATCCAATGACACAAACACACCTATTGGATGCACAAGATTGGTTAAAAACCCTAATTGGACAAGAATAAGCCTAGGGAGGACGAAAATGACCTAATTGATCATCCAATGACACAAACACACCTATTGGATGCACAAGATTGGTTAAAAACCCTAATTGGACAAGAATAAGCCTAGGGAGGACGAAAATGACCTAATTGATCATCCAATGACACAAACACACCTATTGGATGCACAAGATTGGTTAAAAACCCTAATTGGACAAGAATATGCTTAGGAAGGACAAAAATGACCTAATTGATCATCCAATGACACAAACACACCTATTGGATGCACAGGATTGGTTAAAAACCCTAATTGGACAAGAATATGCCTAGGGAGGACGAATATGACCTAAATGTTAATCCAATAACACAAATGAACTTATTGGATGCACAAAATTGGTTAAAAACCCTAATTGGACAAGAATATGCCTAGGGAGGACGGATATGACCTAAATGTTAATCCAATCACACAAATGAACTTATTGGATGCACAAGATTGGTTAAAAACCCTAATTGGACAAGAATAAGCCTAGGGAGGACGAAAATGACCTAATTGATCATCCAATGACACAAACACACCTATTGGATGCACAAGATTGGTTAAAAACCCTAATTGGACAAGAATATCCCTAGGCAGGACGAAAATGACCTAAATATTAATTCAATGACACAAACAAAGTTATTGGATGCACAAGATTGGTTAAAAACCCTAATTGGACAAGAATATGCCTAGGGAGGACGAATATGACCTAAATGTTAATCCAATAACAGAAATGAACTTATTGGATGCACAAGATTGGTTAAAAACCCTAATTGGACAAGAATATGCCTAGGGAGGACTGATATGACCTAAATGTTAATCCAATGACACAAATGAACTTATTGGATGCACAAGATTGGTTAAAAACCCTAATTGAACAAGAATAAGCCTAGGGAGGACGAAAATGACCTAATTGATCATCCAATGACACAAACACACCTATTGGATGCACAAGATTGGTTAAAAACCCTAATTGGACAAGAATATGCCTTGGGAGGACGAAAATGACCTACATATTAATTCAATGACACAAACAAACTTATCGGATGCACAAGATTGGTTAAAAACCCTAATTGGACAAGAATATGCCAAGGGAGGCCGAAAATGACCTAATTGATCATCCAATGACACAAACACACCTATTGGATGCACAAGATTGGTTAAAAACCCTAATTGGACAAGAATATGCCTAGGGAGGACGAAAATGACCTAAATATTAATTCAATGACACAAACAAACTTATCGGATGCACAAGATTGGTTAAAACCCTAATTGGACTAGAATAAGCCTAGGGACGATGAAAATGACCTATTTGATCATCCAATGACACAAACACACCTATTAGATGCACAAGATTGGTTAAAAACCCTAATTGGACAAGAATAAGCCTAGGGAGGACGAAAATGACCTAGTTGATCATCCAATGACACAAACACACCTATTGGATGCACAAGATTGGTTAAAAACTCTAATTGGGCAAGAATATGCCTAGGGAGGACGAAAATGACCTAAATATTAATTCAATGACATAAACAAACTTATTGGATGCACAAGATTGGTTAAAAACCCTAATTGGACAAGAATAAGCCTAGGGAGGACGAAAATGACCTAATTGATCATCCAATTACACAAACACACCTATTGGAAGCACAAGATTGGTTAAAAACCCTAATTGGACAAGAATATGCCTTGGGAGGATGAAAATGACCTAAATGTTAATCCAATGACACAAATGAACTTATTGGATGCACAAGATTGATTAAAAACCCTAATTGGACAAGAATAAGCCTAGGGAGGACGAAAATGACCTAATTGATCATCCAATGACACAAACACACCTATTGGATGCACAAGATTGGTTAAAAACCCTAATTGGACCAGAATATGCCTAGGGAGGACGAAAATGACCTAAATATTAATTCAATGACATAAACATACTTATTGGATGCACAAGATTGGTTAAAAACCCTAATTGGACAAGAATAAGCCTAGGGAGGACGAAAATGACCTAATTGATCATCCAATGACACAAACACACCTATTGGATGCACAAGATTGGTTAAAAACCCTAATTGGACAAGAATATGCCTAGGGAGGACGAAAATGACCTAAATATTAATTCAATGACACAATCAAAGTTATTGGATGCACAAGATTGGTTAAAAACTCTAATTGGACAAGAATAAGCCTAGGGAGTACGATAATGACCTAATTGATCATCCAATGACACAAACACACCTATTGGATGCACAAGATTGGTTAAAAACCCTAATTGGACAAGAATAAGCCTAGGGAGGACAAAAATGACCTAATTGATCATCCAATGACACAAACACACCTATTGGATGCACAAGATTGGTTAAAAACCCTAATTGGACAAGAATAAGCCTAGGGAGGACGAAAATGACCTAATTGATCATCCAATGACACAAACACACCTATTGGATGCACAAGATTTGTTAAAAAACCTAATTGGACAAGAATAAGCCTAGGGAGGACGAAAATGACCTAATTGATCATCCAATGACACAAACACACCTATTGGATGCACAAGATTGGTTAAAAACCCTAATTGGACAAGAATATGCCTAGGAAGGACGAAAATTACCTAATTGATCAACCAATGACACAAGCACAACTATTGGATGCACAAGATTGGTTAAAAACCCTTATTGGACAAGAATAAGCCTAGGGAGGACGAAAATGACCTAATTGATTATCCAATGACACAAACACACCTATTGGATGCACAAGATTGGTTAAAAACCATAATTGGACAAGAATATGCCTAGGGAGGACGAAAATGACCTAAATGTTAATTCAATGACACAAACACACCTATTGGATGCACAAGATTGGTTAAAAACCCTAATTGGACAAGAATAAGCCTAGGGAGGACGAAAATGACCTAATTGATCATCCAATGACACAAACACACCTATTGGAAGCACAAGATTGGTTAAAAACCCTAATTGGACAAGAATATGCCTAGCGAGGACGAAAATGACCTAAATGTTAATCCAATGACACAAATGAACTTATTGGATGCACAAAATTGGTTAAAAACCCTAATTGGACAAGAATAAGCCTAGGGAGGACGAAAATGACCTAATTGATCATCCAATGACACAAACACACTTATTGGATGCACAAGATTGGTTAAAAACCCTAATTGGACAAGAATATGCCTAAGGAGAACTAAAATGACCTAAATTGATTATCCAGTGACACAAAAACACCTATTGGATGCACAAGATTGGTTAAAAACCCTAATTGGACAAGAATATGCCTAGGGAGGACGAAAATGACCTAAATATTAATTCAATGACATAAACAAACTTATTGGATGCACAAGATTGGTTAAAAACCCTAATTGGACAAGAATAAGCCTAGGGAGGACGAAAATGACCTAATTGATCATCCAATGACACAAACACACCTATTGGATGCACAAGATTGGTTAAAAACCCTAATTGGTCAAGAATATGCCTAAGGAAGACGGATATGACCTAAATGTTAATCCAATGACACAAATGAACTTATTGGATGCACAAGATTGGTTAAAAACCCTAATTGGACAAGAATAAGCCTAGGGAGGACGAAAATGACCTAATTGATCATCCAATGACACAAACACACCTATGGGATGCACAAGATTGGTTAAAAACCCTAATTGGACAAGAATATGCCTAGGGATGACGAAAATGACCTAAATATTAATTCAATGACACAAACAAACTTATTGGATGCACAAGATTGGTTAAAAACCCTAATTGGACAAGAATAAGCCTAGGGAGGACGAAAATGACCTAATTGATCATCCAATGACACAAACACACCTATTGGATGCACAAGATTGGTTAAAAACCCTAGTTGGACAAGAACATGCCTAGGGAGGACGAAAATGACCTAATTGATCATCCAATGACACAAACACACCTATTGGATGCACAAGATTGGTTAAAAACCCTAATTGGACAAGAATATGCCTAGCGAGTACGAAAATGACCTAAATGTTAATCCAATGATACAAATGAACTTATTGGATGCACAAGATTGGTTAAAAACCCTAATTGGACAAGAATAAGCCTAGGGAGGGTCAAAGTGACCTAATTGATCATCCAATGAGATAAACACACCTATTGGATGCACATGATTGGTTAAAAACCCTAATTGGACAAGAATATGCCTAGGGAGGACGAAAATGACCTAAATGTGAATGCAATGACACAAATGAACTTATTGGATGCACAATATTGGTTAGAAACCTAATTGGACAAGAATAAGCCTAGGGAGAATGAAAATTACCTAAATGTTAATCCAAAGACACAACTCAACTTATTGGATGCACAAGATTGGTTAAAAACCCTAATTGGACAAGAATAAGCCTAGGGAGGACGAAAATGACCTAATTGATCATCCAATGACACAAACACACCTATTGGATGCACAAGATTGGTTAAAAACCCTAATTGGACAAGACTATGCCTAGGGAGGACGAAAATGACCTAAATATTAATTCAATGACACAAACAAAGTTATTGGATGCACAAGATTGGTTAAAAACCCTAATTGGACAAGAATAAGCCTAGGGAGGACGAAAATGACCTAATTGATCATCCAATGACACAAACACACCTATTGGATGCACAAGATTGGTTAAAAACCCTAATTGGACAAGAATATGCCTAGGGAGTACGAAAATGACCTAAATGTTAATCCAATGATACAAATGAACTTATTGAATGCACAAGATAGGTTAAAAACCCTAATTGGACAAGAATAAGCCTAGGGAGGATCAAAGTGACCTAATTGATCATCCAATGAGATAAACACACCTATTGGATGCACAAGATTGGTTAAAAACCCTAATTGGACAAGAATATGCCTAGGGAGGACGAAAATGACCTAAATGTTAATCCAATGACACAAACACACCTATTGGATGCACAAGATTGGTTAAAAACCCTAATTGGACAAGAATAAGCCTATGGAGGACGAAAATGACCTAATTGATCATCCAATGACACAAACACACCTATTGGATGCACAAGATTTGTTAAAAACCCTAATTGGACAAGAATAAGCCTAGGGAGGACAAAAATGACCTAATTGATCATCCAAAGACACAAACACATCTATTGGATGCACAAGATTGGTTAAAAACCCTAGTTGGACAAGAATATGCATAGGGAGGACGAAAATGACCTAATTGATCATCCATTGACACAAATGAACTTATTGGATGCACAAGATTGGTTAAAAACCCTAATTGGACAAGAATAAGCCTAGAGAGGACAAAAATGACCTAATTGATCATCCAATGACACAAACACACCTATTGGATGCACAAGATTGGTTAAAAACCCTAATTGGACAAGAAATTCCTTGGAAGGACGAAAATTACCTAATTGATCAACCAATGACACAAACACACCTATTGGATGCACAAGATTGGTTAAAAACCCTTATTGGACAAGAATAAGCCTAGGGAGGACGAAAATAACCTAATTGATTATCCAATGACACAAACACACCTATTGGATGCACAAGATTGGTTAAAAACCATAATTGGACAAGAATATGCCAAGGGAGGACGAAAATGACCTAAATATTAATTCAATGACACAAACACACCTATTGGATGCACAAGATTGGTTAAAAACCCTAATTGGACAAGAATAAGCCTAGGGAGGACGAAAATGACCTAATTGATCATCCAATGACACAAACACACCTATTGGAAGCACAAGATTGGTTAAAAACCCTAATTGGACCAGAATATGCCTAGGGAGGACGAAAATGACCTAAATATTAATTCAAGGACATAAACAAATTTATTGGATGCACAAGTTTGGTTAAAAACCCTAATTGGACAAGAATAAGCCTAGGGAGGACGAAAATGACCTAATTGATCATCCAATGACACAAACACACCTATTGGATGCACAAGATTGGTTAAAAACCCTAGTTGGACAAGAATATGCATAGGGAGGACGAAAATGACCTAATTGATCATCCATTGACACAAATGAACTTATTGGATGCACAAGATTGATTAAAAACCCTAATTGGACAAGAATAAGACTAGGGAGGACGAAAATGACCTAATTGATCATCCAATGACACAAACACACCTATTGGATGCACAAAATTGTTTAAAAACCCTAATTGGACAAGAATATGCCTAGGGAGGAGGAAAATGACCTAAATATTAATTCAATGACACAAATGAACTTATTGGATGCACAAGATTGATTAAAAACCCTAATTGGACAAGAATAACCCTAGGGAGGACGAAAAGGACCTAATTGATCATCCAATGACACAAACACACCTATTGGATGCACAAGATTGGTTAAAAACCCTACTTGGACAAGAATAAGCCTAGGGAGGACGAAAATGACCTAATTGATCATCCAATGACACAAACACACCTATTGAATGCACAAGATTGGTTAAAAACCCTAATTGGACAAGAACATGCCTAGGGAGGACGAAAATGACCTAAATATTAAATCAATGACACAAACAAAGTTATTGGATGCACAAGATTGGTTAAAAACCCTAATTGGACAAGAATAAGCCTAGGAAGGACGAAAATGACCTAATTGATCATCCAATGACACAAACACACCTATTGGATGCAAAAGATTGGTTAAAAACCCTAATTGGACAAGATGATACCTAGGGAGGACGAAAATGACCTAAATATTAATTCACTGACACAAACAAAGTTATTGGAAGCACAAGATTGGTTAAAAACTCTAATTGGACAAGAATAATAATAGGGTGGACGAAAATGACCTAATTGATCATCCAATGACACAAACACACCTATTGGAAGCACAAGATTGGTTAAAAACCCTAATTGGACAAGAATATGCCAAGGGAGGACGAAAATGACCTATATGTTAATCCAATGACACAAATGAACTTATTGGATGCACAAGATTGGTTAAAAACCCTAATTGGAGAAGAATAAGCCTTGGGAGGACGAAAATGACCTAATTGATCATCCAATGACACAAACACTTATTGGATGCCCAAGACTGGATAAAAACCCTAATTGGACAAGAATATGCCAAGGAAGGACGAAAATGACCTAATTGATCAACCAATGACACAAACACACCTATTGGATGCACAAGATTGGTTAAAAACCCTTATTGGACAAGAATAAGCCTAGGGAGGCCGAAAATGACCTAATTGATTATCCAATGACACAAACACACCTATTGGATGCACAAGATTGGTTAAAAACCCTAATTGGACAAGAATATGCCTAGGGAGGACGAAAATGACCTAAATATTAATTCAATGACATAAACAAACTTGTTGGATGCACAAGATTGGTTAAAAACGCTAATTGGACAAGAATAAGCCTAGGGAGGACGAAAATGACCTAATTGATCATCCAATGACACAAACACACCTATTGGAAGCACAAGATTGGTTAAAAACCCTAATTGGACAAGAATAAGCCTAGGGAGGACGAAAATGACCTAAATATTAATTCAATGACACAAACAAAGTTATTGGATGCACAAGATTGGTTGAAAACCCTAATTGGACAAGAATAAGCCTAGGGAGGACGTAAATGACCTAATTGATCATCCAATGACACAAACAGACCTATTGGATGCACAAGATTGGTTAAAAACCCTTATTGGACAAGAATATGCCTATGGAGGACGAAAATGACGTAAATATTAATTCAATGACACAAACAAACTTATCGGATGCACAAGATTAGTTAAAAACCCTAATTGGACAAGAATAAGCCTTGGGAGGACGAAAATGACCTAATTGATCATCCAATGACACAAACACACCTATTGGAAGCACAAGATTGGTTAAAAACCCTAATTGGACAAGAATAAGCCTAGGGAGGACGAAAATGACCTAATTGATCATCCAATGACACAAACACACCTATTGGATGCACAAGATTGGTTAAAAACCCTAATTGGACAAGAATAAGCCTAGGGAGGACGAAAATGACCTAAATACTAATTCAATGACACAAACAAACTTATCGGATGCACAAGATTAGTTAAAAACTCTAATTGGACAAGAATAAGCATCGGGAGGACGAAAATGACATAATTGATCATCCAATGACACAAACACACCTATTGGATGCACAAGATTGGTCTAAAACCCTAATTGGACAAGAATAAGCCTAGGGAGGACGAAAATGACCTAATTGATCATCCAATGACACAAACACACCTATTGGATGCACAAGATTGGTTAAAAACCCTAATTGGACAAGAATAAGCCTAGGGAGGACGAAAATGACCTAAATGTTAATCCAATGACACAACTCAACTTATTGGATGCACAAGATTGGTTAGAAACCCTAATTCGACCAGAATAAGCCTAGGGAGGACGAAAATGACCTAATTGATCATCCAATGACACAAACACACCTATTGGATGCACAAGATTGGTTAAAAACCCTAATTGGACAAGAATAAGCCTAGGGAGGACGAAAATGACCTAATTGATCATCCAATGACACAAACACACCTATTGGATGCACAAGATTGGTTAAAAACCCTAATTGGACAAGAATAAGCCTAGGGAGGACGAAAATGACCTAATTGATCATCCAATGACACAAACACATCTATTGGAAGCACAAGATTGGTTAGAAACCCTAGTTGGACAAGAATATGCCTAGGGAGGACGAAAATGACCTAATTGATCATCCAATGACACAAATGAACTTATTGGATGCACAAGATTGCTTAAAAACCCTAATTGGACAAAAATAAGCATAGAAAGGACGAAAATGACCTAATTGATCATCCAATGACACAAACACACCTATTGGATGCACAAGATTGGTTAAAAACCCTAATTGGACAAGAATAAGCCTAGGGAGGACGAAAATGACCTAATTGATCATCCAATGACACAAACACACCTATTGGATGCACAAGATTGGTTAAAAACCCTAATTGGACAAGAATAAGCCTAGGGAGGACGAAAATGACCTAATTGATCATCCAATGACACAAACACACCTATTGGATGCACAAGATTGGTTAAAAACCCTAATTGGACAAGAAGATGCCTAGGGAGGACAAAAATGACCTAATTGATCATCGAATGACACAAACACACCTATTGGATGCAAAAGTTTGGTTAAAAACCCTAATTGGACAAGAATAAGCCAAGGGAGAACGAATATGACCTAAATGTTAATCCAATAACACAAATGAACTTATTGGATGCACAAGATTGGTTAAAAACCCTAATTCGACAAGAATAAGCCTAGGGAGGACGAAAATGACCTAATTGATCATCCAATGACACAAACACACCTATTGGATGCACAAGATTGGTTAAAAACCCTAATTGGACAAGAATAAGCCTAGGGAGGACGAAAATGACCTAATTGATCATCCAATGACACAAACACACCTATTGGATGCACAAGATTGGTTAAAAACCCTAATTGGACAAGAACAAGCCTAGGGAGGACGAAAATGACCTAAATGTTAATCCAATGACACAAACACACCTATTGGATGCACAACATTGGTTAAAAACCCTAATTGGACTAGAATAAGCTTAGGGAGGACGAAAATGACCTAATTGATCATCCAATGTCACAAACACACCTATTGGAAGCACAAGATTGGTTAAAAACCCTAATTGGACAAGAATATGACTAGGAAGGACGAAAATGACCTAAATGTTAATCCAATGACAGAAATGAACTTATTGGATGCACAAGATTGGTTAAAAACCCTAATTGGACAAGAATAAGCCTAGGGAGGACGAAAATGACCTAATTGATCATCCAATGACACAAACACACCTATTGGATGCACAAGATTGGTTAAAAACCCTAATTGGACAAGAATATGCCTAGGGAGGAGGAAAATGACCTAAAAATTAATTCAATGACACAAACAAAGTTATTGGATGCACAAGATTGGTTAAAAACCCTAATTGGACAAGAATAAGCCTAGGGAGGACGAAAATGACCTAATTGATCATCCAATGACACAAACACACCTATTGGATGCACAAGATTGGTTAAAAACCCTAATTGGACAAGAATAAGCCTAGGGAGGACGAAAATGACCTAATTGATCATCCAATGACACAAACACACCTATTGGATGCACAAGATTGGTTTAAAACCCTAGTTGGACAAGAGTATGCCTAGGGAGGACGAAAATGACCTAATTGATCATCCAATGACACAAATGAACTTATTGGATGCACAAGATTGGTTAAAAACCCTAATTGGACAAGAATAAGCCTAGGGAGGACGAAAATGACCTAATTGATCATCCAATGACACAAACACACCTATTGGATGCACAAGATTGGTTAAAAACCCTAATTTGACAAGAATATGCCTAGGGATGACGAAAATGACCTAAATTGATCATCCAATGACACAAACACACCTATTGGATGCACAAGATTGATTAAAAACCCTAATTGGACAAGAATAAGCCTAGGGAGGATGAAAATGACCTAATTGATCATCCAATGACACAAACACACCTATTGGATGCACAAGATTGGTTTAAAACCCTAGTTGGACAAGAATATGCCTAGGGAGGACGAAAATGACCTAATTGATCATCCAATGACACAGATGAACTTATTGGATGCACAAGATTGGTTAAAAACCCTAATTGGACAAGAATAAGCCTAGGGAGGACGAAAATGACCTAATTGATCATCCAATGACACAAACACACCTATTGGATGCACAAGATTGGTTAAAAACCCTAATTGGACAAGAATATGCCTAGGGATGATGAAAATGACCTAAATATTAATTCAATGATACAAACAAACTTATTGGATGCACAAGATTGGTTAAAAACCCTAATTCGACAAGAATAAGCCTAGGGAGGACGAAAATGACCTAATTGATCATCCAATGACACAAACACACCTACTGGATGCACAAGATTGGTTAAAAACCCTAATTGGACAAGAATATACCTAGGGAGGACAAAAATGACCTAAATGTTAATTCAATGACACAAACGAACTTATTGGATGCACAACATTGGTTAAAAACCCTAATTGGACAAGGATAAGCCTAGGGAGGACGAAAATGACCTAATTGATCATCCAATGACACAAACACACCTATTGGATGCACAAGATTGGTTAAAAACCCTAATTGGACAAGAATATGCATAGGGAGGACGAAAATGACCTAATTGATCATCCAATGACACAAACACACCTATTCGATGCACATGATTGGTTAAAAACCCTAATTGGACAAGAATATGCCTAGGGAGGACGAAAATGACCTAATTGATCATCCAATGACACAAACACACCTATTGGATGCACAAGATTGGTTAAAAACCCTAATTGGACAAGAATATGCCTAGGGAGGACGAAAATGACCTAATTGATCATCCAATGACACAAATGAACTTATTGGATGCACAAGATTAGTTAAAAACCCTAATTGGACAAGAATAAGCCTAGGGAGGACGAAAATATCCTAATTGATCATCCAATGACACAAACACACCTATTGGATGCACAAGATTGGTTAAAAACCCTAATTGGACAAGAATATGCCTAGGGAGGACGAAAATGACCTAAATGTTAATCCAATGACACAAATGAACTTATTGGATGCACAAGATTGATTAAAAATCCTAATTGGACAAGAATAAGCCTAGGGAGGACGAAAATGACCTAAATGTTAATCCAATGACACAAATGAACTTATTGGATGCACAAGATTGATTAAAAACCCTAATTGGACAAGAATAAGCCTAGGGAGGACGAAAATGACCTAATTGATCATCCAATGACACAAACACACCTATTGGATGCACAAGATTGGTTAAAAACCCTAATTGGACCAGAATATGCCTAGGGAGGACGAAAATGAGCTAAATATTAATTCAATGACATAAACAAACTTATTGGATGCACAAGATTGGTTAAAAACCCTAATTGGACAAGAATAAGCCTAGGGAGGACGAAAATGACCTAATTGATCATCCAATGACACAAACACACCTATTGGATGCACAAGATTGGTTAAAAACCCAAGTTGGACAAGAATATGCCTAGGGAGGAGGAAAACGACCTAAATATTAATTCAATGACACAAAACAAAGTTATTGGATGCACAAGATTGGTTAAAAACCCTAATTAGACAAGAATAAGCCTAGGGAGGACGAAAATGACCTAATTGATCATCCAATGACACAAACACACCTATTGGATGCACAAGATTGGTTAAAAATCCTAATTGGACAAGAATAAGCCTAGGGAGGATAAAAATGACCTAATTGATCATCCAATGACACAAACACACCTATTGGATGCACAAGATTGGTTAAAAACCCTAATTGGACAAGAATAAGCCTAGGGAGGACGAAAATGACCTAATTGATCATCCAATGACACAAACACACCTATTGGATGCACAAGATTGGTTAAAAACCCTAATTGGACAAGAATAAGCCTAGGGAGGACGAAAATGACCTAATTGATCATCCAATCACACAAACACACCTATTGGATGCACAAGATTGGTTAAAAACCATAGTTGGACATGAATATGCCTAGGGAGGATGAAAATGACCTAATTGATCATCCAATGACACAAATGAACTTATTGGATGCACAAGATTGGTTAAAAACACTAATTGGACAAAAATAAGCCTAGGGAGGACAAAAATGACCTAATTGATCATCCAATGACACAAACACACCTATTGGATGCACAAGATTGGTTAAAAACCCTAATTGGACAAGAATAAGCCTAGGGAGGACGAAAATGACCTAATTGATCATCCAATGACACAAACACACCTATTGGATGCACAAGATTGGTTAAAAACCCTAATTGGACAAGAATAAGCCTAGGGAGGACGAAAATGACCTAATTGATCATCCAATGACACAAACGCACCTATTGGATGCATAAGATTGGTTAAAAACCCTAATTGGACAAGAATAAGCCAAGGGAGGACGAAAATGACCTAATTGATCATCCAATGACACAAACACACCTATTGGATGCACAAGATTGGTTAAAAACCCTAATTGGACAAGAATATGCCAAGGGAGGACGAAAATGACCTAATTGATCATCCATTGCCACAAACACACCTATTGGATGCACAAGATTGATTAAAAACCCTAATTGGACAAGAATATGCCTAGGGAGGACGAAAATGACCTAAATATTAATTCAAGGACACAAACAAAGTTATTGGATGCACAAGATTGGTTAAAAACCCTAATTGGACAAAAATAAGCCTAGGGAGGACGAAAATGACCTAAATGTTAATCCAATGACACAACTCAACTTATTGGATGCACAAGATTGGTTAAAAACCCTAATTGGACAAGAATAAGCCTAGGGAGGACGAAAATGACCTAATTGATCATCCAATGACACAAACACACCTATTGGATGCACAAGATTGGTTAAAAACCCTAATTGGACAAGAATATGCCTAGGGAGGACGAAAATGACCTAATTGATCATCCAATGACACAAACACACGTATTGGATGCACAAGATTGGTTAAAAACCCTAATTGGACAAGAATAAGCCTAGGCAGGAAGAAAATGACCTAATTGATCGTCCAATGACACAAACACACCTATTGGATGCGCAAGATTCGTTAAAAAACCCTAATTGGACAAGAATATGCCTAGGGAGGACGAAAATGACCTAATTGATCATCCAATGACACAAACACACCTATTGGATGCACAAGATTGGTTAAAAACCCTAATTGGACAAGAATATTCCTAGGGAGGATGAAAATGACCTAAATATTAATTCAATGAAACAAACAAACTTATTGGAAGCACAAGATTGGTTAAAAACACTAATTGGACAAGAATATGCCTAGGTAGGACGAAAATGACCTAAATGTTAATCCAATGACACAAATGAACTTATTGGATGCACAAGATTGATTAAAAACCCTAATTGGACAAGAATAAGCCTAGGGAGGACGAAAATGACCTAATTGATCATCCAATGACACAAACACACCTATTGGATGCACATGATTGGTTAAAAACCCTAATTGGACCAGAATATGCCTAGGGAGGACGAAAATGACCTAAATATTAATTCAATGACATAAATAAACTTATTGGATGCACATGATTGGTTAAAAACCCTAATTGGACAAGAATACGCCTAGGGAGGACGAAAATGACCTAATTGATCATCCAATGACACAAACACACCTATTGGATGCACAAGATTGGTTAAAAACCCTAATTGGACAAGAATATGCCTAAGGAGGACGAAAATGACCTAAATTGATCATCCAATGACACAAACACACCTATTGGAAACACAAGATTGGTTAAAAACCCTAATTGGACAAGAATATGCCTAGGGAGGACGAAAATGACCTAAATTGATCATCCAATGACACAAACACACCTATTGGATGCACAAGATTGGTTAAAAACCCTAATTGGACAAGAATATGCCTAGGTACGACGAAAATGACCTAAATGTTAATCCAATGACACAAATGAACTTATTGGATGCACAAGATTGGTTAAAAACTCTAATTGGACAAGAATAAGCCTAGGGAGGACGAAAATGACCTAATTGATCATCCAATGACACAAACACACCTATTGGATGCACAAGATTGGTTAAAAACCCTAATTGGACAAGAATAAGCCTAGGGAGGACGAAAATGACCTAATTGATCATCCAATGACACAAACACACCTATTGGATGCACAAGATTGGTCAAAACCCCTAATTGGACAAGAATAAGCCTAGGGAGGACGAAAATGACCTAATTGATCATCCAATGACACAAACACACCTATTGGATGCACAAGATTGGTTAAAAACCCTAATTGGACAAGAATAAGCCTAGGGAGGACGAAAATGACCTAATTGATCATCCAATGACACAAACACACCTATTGGATGCACAAGATTGGTTAAAAACCCTAATTGGACAAGAATAAGCCTAGGGAGGACGAAAATGACCTAATTGATCATCCAATGACACAAACACACCTATTGGATGCACAAGATTGGTTTAAAACCCTAGTTGGACAAGAATATGCCTATGGAGGACGAAAATGACCAAATTTATCATCCAATGACACAAATGAACTTATTGGATGCACAAGATTGGTTAAAAACCCTAATTGGACAAGAATAAGCCTAGGGAGGACGAAAATGACCTAATTGATCATCCAATGACACAAACACACCTATTGGATGCACAAGATTGGTTAAAAACCCTAGTTGGACAAGAATATGCCTAGGGAGGACGAACATGACCTAATTGATCATCCAATGACACAAATGAACTTATTGGATGCACAAGATTGGTTAAAAACCCTAATTGGACAAGAATAAGCCTAGGGAGGACGAAAATGACCTAATTGATCATACAATGACACAAACACACCTATTGGATGCACAAGATTGGTTAAAAATCCTAATTGGACAAGAATATGCCTAGGGAGGAGGAAAATGACCTAAATATTAATTCAATGACATAAACAAAGTTATTGGATGCACAAGATTGGTTAAAAACCCTAATTGGACAAGAATAAGCCTTGGGAGGACAAAAATGACCTAATTGATCATCCAAAGACACAAACACACCTATTGGATGCACAAGACTGGTTAAAAACCCTAATTGGACAAGAATATGCATAGGAAGGACGAAAATGACCTAATTGATCATCCAATGACACAAACACACTTATTGGAAGCACAAGATTGGTTAAAAACCCTAATTGGACAAGAATAAGCCTAGGGAGGACGAAAATGACCTAATTGATCAACCAATGACACAAACACACCTATTGGATGCACAAGATTGGTTAAAAACCCTAATTGGACAAGAATAAGCCTAGGGAGGACGAAAATGACCTAATTGATCATCCAAAGACACAAACACATCTATTGGATGCACAAGATTGGTTAAAAACCCTAGTTGGACAAAAATATACATAGGGACGACGAAAATGACCTAATTGATCATCCAATGACACAAATGAACTTATTGGATGCACAAGATTGGTTAAAAACCCTAATTGGACAAGAATAAGCCTAGGGAGGACGAAAATGACCTAATTGATCATCCAATGACACAAACACACCTATTGGAATCACAAGATTGGTTAAAAACCCTAATTGGACAAGAATATGCCTAGGGAGGACGAAAATGACCTAAATGTTAATCCAATGACACAAATGAACTTATTGGATGCACAAGATTGATTAAAAACCCTAATTGGACAAGAATAAGCCTAGGGAGGACGAAAATGACCTAATTGATCATCCAATGACACAATCACACCTATTGGAAGCACAAGATTGGTTAAAAACCCTAATTGGACAAGAATATGCCTAGGGAGGACGAAAATGACCTAAATGTTAATCCAATGACACAAATGAACTTATTGGATGCACAAGATTGATTAAAAACCCTAATTGGACAAGAATAAGCCTAGGGAGGACGAAAATGACCAAATTGATCATCCAATGACACAAACACACCTATAGGATGCATAAAATTGGTTAAAAACCCTAATTGGACAAGAATATGCCTAGGGAGGAGGAAAATGACCTAAATATTAATTCAATGACACAAACAAAGTTATTGGATGCACAAGATTGGTTAAAAACCCTAATTGGACAAGAATAAGCCTAGGCAGGACGAAAATGACCTAATTGATCATCCAATGACACAAACACACCTATTGGATGCACAAGATTGGTTAAAAACCCTAATTGGACCAGAATATGCCTAGGGAGGACGAAAATGGCCTAAATATTAATTCAATGACACAAACAAACTTATTGGATGCACAAGTTTGGTTAAAAACCCTAATTGGACAAGAATAAGTCTAGGGAGGATGAAAATGACCTAATTGATCATCCAATGACACAAACACACCTATTGGATGCACAAGATTGGTTAAAAACCCTAATTGGACAAGAATAAGCCTAGGGAGGACGAAAATGACCTAATTGATCATCCAATGACACAAACACACCTATTGGAAGCACAAGATTGGTTAAAAACCCTAATTGGACAAGAATAAGCCTAGGGAGGACGAAAATGACCTAATTGATCATCCAATGACACAAACACACCTATTGAAAGCACAAGATTGGTTAAAAACCTTAATTGGACAAGAATAAGCCTAGGGAGGACGAAAATGACCTAATTGATCATCCAATGACACAAACACACCTATTGGAAGCACAAGATTGGTTAAAAACCCTAATTGGACAAGAATATGCCTAGGGAGGACGAAAGTGACCTAAATGTTAATCCAATGACTCAAATGAACTTATTGGATGCACAAGATTGATTAAAAACCCAAATTAGACAAGAATAAGCCTAGGGAGGACGAAAATGACCTAATTGATCATCCAATGACACAAACACACCTATTGGATGCACAACATTGGTTAAAAACCCTAATTGGACAACAATATGCCTAGGGAGGAGGAAAATGACCTAAATATTAATTCAATGACACAAACAAAGTTATTGGATGCACAAGATTGGTTAGAAACCCAAATTGGAGAAGAATAAGCCTAGGGAGGACGAAAATGACCTAATTGATCATCCAATGACACAAACACACCTATTGGAGGGACGAGATTGGCTAAAAACCCTAATTGGACAAGAATATGCCTAGGGAGGACGAAAATGACCTAAATATTAATTCAATGACACAAACAAACTTATTGGATGCACAAGATTGGTTAAAAACCCTAATTGGTAAAGAATAAACCTAGGGAGGACGAAAATGACCTAATTGATCATCCAATGACACAAACACACCTATTGGATGCACAAAATTGGTTAAAAACCCTAATTGGACAAGAATATGCCTAGGGAGGAGGAAAATGACCTAAATATTAATTCAATGACACAAACAAAGTTATTGGATGCACAAGATTGGTTAAAAACCCTAATTGGACAAGAATAAGCCTAGGCAGGACGAAAATGACCTAATTGATCATCCAATGACACAAACACACCTATTGGATGCACAAGATTGGTTAAAAACCCTAATTGGACCAGAATATGCCTAGGGAGGACGAAAATGACCTAAATATTAATTCAATGACATAAACAAACTTATTGGATGCACAAGTTTGGTTAAAAACCATAATTGGACAAGAATAAGCCTAGGGAGGACCAAAATGACCTAATTGATCATCCAATGACACAAACACACCTATTGGATGCACAAGATTGGTTAAAAACCCTAATTGGACAAGAATAAGCCTAGGGAGGACGAAAATGACCTAATTGATCATCCAAGGACACAAACACACCTATTGGATGCACAAGATTGGTTAAAAACCCTAATTGGACAAGAATAAGCCTAGGGAGGACGAAAATGACATAATTGATCATCCAATGACACAAACACACCTATTGGATGCACAAGATTGGTTAAAAACCCTAATTGGACAAGAATAAGCCTTGGGAGGACGAAAATGACCTAAATATTAATTCAATGACACAAACAAAGTTATTGGATGCACAGGATTGGTTAAAAACCCTAATTGGACAAGAATAAGCCTAGGGAGGACGAAAATGACCTAATTGATCATCCAATGACACAAACACACCTATTGGATGCACAAGATTGGTTAAAAACCCTAATTGGACAAGAATAAGCCTAGGGAGGACGAAAATGACCTAATTGATCATCCAATGACACAAACACACCAATTGGATGCACAAGATTGGTTAAAAACCCTAGTTGGACAAGAACATGCCTAGGGAGGACGAAAATGACCAAAATATTAATTCAATGACACAAACAAAGTTATTGGATGCACAAGATTGGTTAAAAACCCTAATTGGACAAGAATAAGCCTAGGGAGGACGAAAATGACCTAATTGATCATCCAATGACACAAACACACCTATTGGATGCACAAGATTGGTTAAAAACCCTAATTGGACAAGAATAAGCCTAGGGAGGACGAAAATGACCTAATTGATCATCCAATGACACAAACACACCTATTGGATGCACAAGATTGGTTAAAAACCCTAATTGGACAAGAATAAGCCTAGGGAGGACGAAAATGACCTAATTGATCATCCAATGACACAAACACACCTATTGGATGCACAAGATTGGTTAAAGACCCTCATTGGACAAGAATATGCCTAGGGAGGACGAAAATGACCTAAATGTTAATCCAATGACACAAATGAACTTATTGGAAGCACAAGATTGGTTAAAAACCCTAATTGGACAAGAATAAGCCTATGGAGGACGAAAATGACCTAATTGATCATCCAATGACACAAACACACCTATTGGATGCACAAGATTGGTTAAAAACCCTAATAGGACAAGAATAAGCCTAGGGAGAACGAAAATGACCTAATTGATCATCCAATGACACAAACACACCTATTGGATGCACAAGATTGGTTAAAAACCCTAATTGGACAAGAATAAGCCTAGGGAGGACGAAAATGACCTAATTGATCATCCAATGACACAAACACACCTATTGGATGCACAAGATTGGTTAAAAACCCTAATTGGACAAGAATAAGCCTAGGGAGGACGAAAATGACCTAATTGATCATCCAATGACACAAACACACCTATTGGATGCACAAGATTGGTTAAAAACCCTAATTGGACAAGAATAAGCCTAGGGAGAATGAAAATGACCTTAATGTTAATCCAATGACACAACTCAACTTATTGGATGCACAAGATTGGTTAAAAACCCTAATTGGACAAGAATAAGCCTAGGGAGGACGAAAATGACCTAATTGATCATCCAATGACACAAACACACCTATTGGATGCACAAGATTGGTTAAAAACCCTAATTGGACAAGAATAAGCCTAGGGAGGACGAAAACAACCTAATTGATCATCCAATGACACAAACACACCTATTGGACGCACAAGATTGGTTAAAAACCCTAATTGGACAAGAATATGCCTAGGGAGGACGAAAATGACCTAAATGTTAATCCAATGACACAAATGAACTTATTGGATGCACAAGATTGGTTAAAAACCCTAATTGGACAAGAATAAGCCTAGAGAGGACGAAAATGACCTAATTGATCATCCAATGACACAAACACACGTATTGGATGCACAAGATTGGTTAAAAACCCTAATTGGACAAGAATAAGCCTAGGGAGGACGAAAATGACCTAATTGATCATCCAATGACACAAACACACCTATTGGATGCACAAGATTGGTTAAAAACCCTAATTGGACAAGAATAAGCCTAGGGAGGACGAAAATGACCTAATTGATCATCCATTGCCAGAAACACACCTATTGGATGCACAAGATTGGTTAAAAACCCTAATTGGACAAGAATAAGCCTAGGGAGGACGAAAATGACCTAATTGATCATCCAATGACACAAACACACCTATTGGATGCACAAGATTGGTTAAAAACCTTAATTGGACAAGAATATGCCTAAGGAGGACGAAAATGACCTAAATATTAATTCAATGACACAAACAAACTTATTGGATGCACAAGATTGGTTAAAAACCCTAATTGGACAAGAATAAGCCTAGCGAGGACGAAAATGACCTAATTGATCATCCAATGACACAAACACACCTATTGGATGCACAAGATTGGTTAAAAACCCTAATTGGACAAGAGTATGCATAGGGAGGACGAAAATGACCTAAATATTAATTCAATGACACAAACAAAGTTATTGGATGCACAAGATTGGTTAAAAACCCTAATTGGACAAGAATAAGCCTAGGGAGGACGAAAATGACCTAATTGATCATCCATTGACACAAACACACCTATTGGATGCACAAGATTGGTTAAAAACCCTAATTGGACAAGAATATGCCTAGGGAGGACTAAAATGACCTAAATATTAATTCAATGACACAATCAAAGTTATTGGATGCACAAGATTGGTTAAAAACCCTAATTGGACAAGAATAAGCCTAGGGAGGACGAAAATGACCTGATTGATCATCCAATGACACAAACACACCTATTGGATGCAAAAGATTGGTTAAAAACCCTAATTGGACAAGAATAAGCCTAGGGAGGACGAAAATAACCTAATTGATCATCAAATGACACAAACACACCTATTGGATGCACAAGATTGGTTAAAAACGCTAATTGGACAAGAATAAGCCTAGGGAGGACGAAAATGACCTAATTGATCATCCAATGACACAAACACACCTATTGGATGCACAAGATTGGTTAAAAACCCTAATTGGACAAGAATAAGCCTAGGGAGGACGAAAATGACCTAATTGATCATCTGATGACACATACACACCTATTGGATGCAGAAGATTGGTTAAAAACCCTAATTGGACAAGAATAAGCCTAGGAAGGACGAAAATGACCTAATTGATCATCCAATGACACAAACACACCTATTGGATGCACAAGATTGGTTAAAAACCCTAATTGGACAAGATGATACCTAGGGAGGACGAAAATGACCTAAATATTAATTCAATGACACAAACAAAGTTATTGGATGCACAAGATTGGTTAAAAACTCTAATTGGACAAGAATAATAATAGGGTGGACGAAAATGACCTAATTGATCATCCAATGACACAAACACACCTATTGGAAGCACAAGATTGGTTAAAAACCCTAATTGGACAAGAATATGCCTATGGAGGACGAAAATGACCTATATGTTAATCCAATGACACAAATGAACTTATTGGATGCACAAGATTGGTTAAAAACCCTAATTGGACAAGAATAAGCCTAGGGAAGACGAAAATGACCTAATTGATCATCCAATGACACAAACACACTTATTGAAAGCACAAGATTGGTTAAAAACCCTAATTGGACAAGAATAAGCCTAGGGAGGACGAAAATGACCTAATTGATCATCCAATGACTCAAACACACCTATTGGAAGCACAAGATTGGTTAAAAACCCTAATTGGACAAGAATATGCCTAGGGAGGACGAAAGTGGCCTAAATGTTAATCCAATGACACAAATGAACTTATTGGATGCAAAAGATTGATTAAAAACCCTAATTGGACAAGAATAAGCCTAGGGAGGACGAAAATGACCTAATTGATCATCCAATGACACAAACACACCTATTGGATGCACAACATTGGTTAAAAACCCTAATTGGACAACAATATGCCTAGGGAGGAGGAAAATGACCTAAATATTAATTCAATGACACAAACAAAGTTATTAGATGCACAAGATTGGTTAGAAACCCAAATTGGACAAGAATAAGCCTAGGGAGGACGAAAATGACCTAATTGATCATCCAATGACACAAACACACCTATTGGAGGGACGAGATTGGCTAAAAACCCTAATTGGACAAGAATATGCCTAGGGAGGACGAAAATGACCTAAATATTAATTCAATGACACAAACAAACTTATTGGATGCACAAGATTGGTTAAAAACCCTAATTGGTAAAGAATAAGCCTAGGGAGGACGAAAATGACCTAATTGATCATCCAATGACACAAACACACCTATTGGATGCACAACATTGGTTAAAAACCCTAATTGGACAACAATATGCCTAGGGAGGAGGAAAATGACCTAAATATTAATTCAATGACACAAACAAAGTTATTGGATGCACAAGATTGGTTAGAAACCCAAATTGGACAAGAATAAGCCTAGGGAGGACGAAAATGACCTAATTGATCATCCAATGACACAAACACACCTATTGGAGGGACGAGATTGGCTAAAAACCCTAATTGGACAAGAATATGCCTAGGGAGGACGAAAATGACCTAAATATTAATTCAATGACACAAACAAACTTATTGGATGCACAAGATTGGTTAAAAACCCTAATTGGTAAAGAATAAGCCTAGGGAGGACGAAAATGACCTAATTGATCATCCAATGACACAAACACACCTATTTGATGCACAAGATTGGTTAAAAACCCTATCTGGACAAGAATATGCCTAGGGAGGACGAAAATGACCTAAATATTAATTCAATGACACAAACAAACTTATTGGATGCACAAGATTGGTTAAAAACCCTAATTGGACAAGAATATGCCTAGGGAGGACGAAAATGACCTAAATGTTAATCCAATGACACAAACACACCTATTGGATGCACAAGATTGGTTAAAAACCCTAATAGGACAAGAATAAGCCTAGGGAGGACGAAAATGACCTAATTGATCATCCAAAGACACAAACACACCTATTGGATGCACAAGATTGGTTAAAAACCCTAATTGGACAAGAATAAGCCTAGGGAGGACAAAAATGACCTAATTGTTCATCCAAAGACACAAACACATCTATTGGATGCACAAGATTGGTTAAAAACCCTAGTTGGACAAGAATATGCATAGGGAGGACGAAAATGACCTAATTGATCATCCATTGACACAAATGAACTTATTGGATGCACAAGATTGGTTAAAAACCCTAATTGGACAAGAATAAGCCTTGGGAGGACGAAAATGACCTAATTGATCATCCAATGACACAAACACACCTATTGGATGCACAAGATTGGTCAAAAACCCTAATTGGACAAGAATATGCCTAGGGAGGACGAAAATGACCTAAATATTAATTCAATGACACAAACAAAGTTATTGGATGCACAAGATTGGTTAAAAACCCTAATTGGACAAGAATAAGCCTAGGGAGGACGAAAATGACCTAATTGATCATCCAATGACACAAACACACCTATTGGATGCACAAGATTGGTTAAAAACCCTAATTGGACAAGAATATGCATAAGGGAGGACGAACATTACCTAAATATTAATTCAATGACACAAACAAACTTATCGGATGCACAAGATTGGTTAAAAACTCTAATTGGACAAGAATATGCCTAGGGAGGACGAATATGACCTAAATGTTAATCCAATAACACAAATGAACTTATTGGATGCACAAGATTGGTTAAAAACCCTAATTGGACAAGAATAAGCCTAGGGAGAACGAAAATGACCTAAATGTTAATCCAATAACACAACTCAACTTATTGAATGCACAAGATTGGTTAAAAACCCTAATTGGACAAGAATAAGCCTAGGGAGGACGAAAATGACCTAATTGATCATCCAATGACACAAACACACCTATTGGATACACAAGATTGGTTAAAAACCCTAGTTGGACAAGAATATGCCTAGGGAGGACGAAAATGACCTAATTGATCATCCAATGACACAAACACACCTATTGGATGCACAAGATTGGTTAAAAACCATAATTGGACAAGAATAAGCTTAGGGAGGACGAAAATGACCTAATTGATCATCCAATGACACAAACACACCTATTGGATGCACAAGATTGGTTAAAAACCCTAATTGGACTAGAATATGCCTAGGGAGGACGAAAATGACCTAAATATTAATTCAATGACACAAACACACCTATTGGATGCACAAGATTGGTTAAAAACCCTAATTGGACAAGAATAAGCCTAGGGAGGACGAAAATGACCTAATTGATCATCCAATGACACAAACACACCTATTGGATGCACAAGATTGGTAAAAAAATCCTAATTGGACAAGAATAAGCCTAGGGAGGACGAAAATGACCTAATTGATCATCCATTGACACAAACACACCTATTGGATGCACAAGATTGGTTAAAAACCCTAATTGGACATGAATATGCCTAGGGAGGACGAAAATGACCTAAATGTTAATCCGATGACACAAATAAACTTATTGGATGCACAAGATTGGTTAAAAACCCTAATTGGACAAGAATATGCCTAGGGAGGACGAAAATGACCTAAATATTAATTCAATGACACAAACACACCTATTGGATGCACAAGATTGGTTAAAAACCCTAATTGGACAAGAATAAGCCTAGGGAGGACGAAAATGACCTAATTGATCATCCAATGATACAAACACACCTATTGGATGCACAAGATTGGTTAAAAACCCTAATTGGACAAGAATATGCCTAGGGAGGACGAAAATGACCTAATTGATCATCCAATGACACCAATAAACTTATTGGATGCACAAGATTGGTTAAAAACCCTAATTGGACAAGAATAAGCCTAGGGAGGACGAAAATGACCTAATTGATCATCCAATGACACAAACACACCTATTGGATGCACAAGATTGGTTAAAAACCCTAATTGGACAAGAATAAGCCTAGGGAGAATGAAAATGACCTAAATGTAATCCAATGACACAACTCAACTTATTGGATGCACAAGATTGGTTAAAAACCCTAATTGGACAAGAATAAGCCTAGGGAGGACGAAAATGACCTAATTGATCATCCAATGACACAAACACACCTATTGGATGCACAAGATTGGTTAAAAACCCGAGTTGGACAAGAACATGCCAAGGGAGGACGAAAATCACCTAATTGATCATCCCATGACACTAATGAACTTATTGGATGCACAAGATTGGTTAAAAACCCTAATTGGACAAGAATAAGCCTAGGGAGGACGAAAATGACCTAATTGATCATCCAATGACACAAACACACCTATTGGATGCACAACATTGGTTAAAAACCCTAATTGGACAACAATATGCCTAGGGAGGACGAAAATGACCTAATTGGTCATCCAATGACACAAACACACCTATTGGGTGCACAAGATTGGTTAAAAACCCTAATTGGACAAGAATAAGCCTAGGGAGGACGAAAATGACCTAATTGATCATCCAATGACACAAACACACCTATTGGATGCACAAGATTGGTTAAAAACCCTAATTGGACAAGAATAAGCCTAGGGAGGACGAAAATGACCTAATTGATCATCCATTGCCACAAACACACCTATGGGATGCACAAGATTGGTTAAAAACCCTAATTGGACAAGAATATGCCTTGGGAGGACGAAAATGACCTAATTGGTCATCCAATGACACAAACACACCTATTGGATGCAAAAGATTGGTTAAAAACCCTAATTGGACAAGAATAAGCCTAGGGAGGACGAAAATGACCTAATTGATCATCCAATGACACAAACACACCTATTGGATGCACAAGATTGGTTAAAAACCCTAATTGGACAAGAATAAGCCTAGGGAGGACGAAAATGACCTAATTGATCATCCAATGACACAAACACACCTATTGGATGCACAAGATTGGTTAAAAACCCTAATTGGACAAGAATAAGCCTAGGGAGGACGAAAATGACCTAATTGATCATCCAATGACACAAACACATCTATTGGAAGCACAAGATTGGTTAGAAACCCTAGTTGGACAAGAATATGCCTAGGGAGGACGAAAATGACCTAATTGATCATCCAATGACACAAATGAACTTATTGGATGCACAAGATTGCTTAAAAACCCTAATTGGACAAAAATAAGCATAGAAAGGACGAAAATGACCTAATTGATCATCCAATGACACAAACACACCTATTGGATGCACAAGATTGGTTAAAAACCCTAATTGGACAAGAATAAGCCTAGGGAGGACGAAAATGACCTAATTGATCATCCAATGACACAAACACACCTATTGGATGCACAAGATTGGTTAAAAACCCTAATTGGACAAGAATAAGCCTAGGGAGGACGAAAATGACCTAATTGATCATCCAATGACACAAACACACCTATTGGATGCACAAGATTGGTTTAAAACCCTAGATGGACAAGAATATGCCTAAGGAGGACGAAAAGGACCTAATTGATCATCCAATGACACAAATGAACTTATTGCATGCACAAGATTGGTTAAAAACCCTAATTGGCCAATAATAAGCCTAGGGAGGACGAAAATGACCTAATTGATCATCCAATGACACAAACACACCTATTGGATGCACAAGATTGGTTAAAAACCCTAATTGGACAAGAATAAGCCTAGGGAGGACGAAAATGACCTAATTGATCATCCAATGACACAAACACACCTATTGGATGCACAAGATTGGTTAAAAACCCTAATTGGACAAGAATATGCCTAGGGAGGACGAAAATGACCTAAATATTAATTCAATGACACAAACAAACTTACTGGATACACAAGATTGGTTAAAAACCCTAATTGGACAAGAATAAGCCTAGGGAGGACGAAAATGACCTAATTGATCATTCAATGACACAAACACACCTATTGGATGCACAAGATTGGTTAAAAACCCTAATTGGACAAGAATATGCCTACGGAGGACGAAAATGACCTAAATATTAATTCAATGACACAAACAAAGTTATTGGATGCACAAGATTGGTTAAAAACCCTAATTGGACAAGAATAAGCCTAGGCAGGACGAAAATGACCTAATTGATCATCCAATGACACAAACACACCTATTGGATGCACAAGATTGGTTAAAAACCCTAATTGGACCAGAATATGCCTAGGGAGGACGAAAATGACCTAAATATTAATTCAATGACATAAACAAACTTATTGGATGCACAAGTTTGGTTAAAAACCCTAATTGGATAAGAATAAGCCTAGGGAGGACGAAAATGACCTAATTGATCATCCAATGACACAAACACACCTATTGGATGCACAAGATTGGTTAAAAACCCTAATTGGACAAGAATAAGCCTAGGGAGGACGAAAATGACCTAATTGATCATCCAATGACACAAACACACCTATTGGATGCACAACATTGGTTAAAAACCCTAATTGGACAACAATATGCCTAGGGAGGAGGAAAATGACCTAAATATTAATTCAATGACACAAACAAAGTTATTGGATGCACAAGATTGGTTAGAAACCCAAATTGGACAAGAATAAGCCTAGGGAGGACGAAAATGACCTAATTGATCATCCAATGACACAAACACACCTATTGGAAGGACGAGATTGGCTAAAAACCCTAATTGGACAAGAATATGCCTAGGGAGGACGAAAATGACCTAAATATTAATTCAATGACACAAACAAACTTATTGGATGCACAAGATTGGTTAAAAACCCTAATTGGACAAGAATAAGCCTAGGGAAGACGAAAATGACCTAATTGATCATCCAATGACACAAACACACCTATTGGATGCACAAGATTGGTTAAAAATCCTAGTTGGACAAGAACATGCCTAGGGAGGACGAAAATGACCTAATTGATCATCCAATGACACTAATGAACTTATTGGATGCACAAGATTGGTTAAAAACCCTAATTGGACAAGAATAAGCCTAGGGAGGACGAAAATGACCTAATTGATCATCCAATGACACAAACACACCTATTGGATGCACAAGATTGGTTAAAAACCCTAACTAGACAAGAATATGCCTAGGGATGGCGAAAATGACCTAATTGATCATCCAATGACACAAACACACCTATTGGATGCACAAGATTGGTTAAAAACCCTAATTGGACAAGAATATGCCTAGGGAGGACGAATATGACCTAAATGTTAATCCAATAACACAAATGAACTTATTGGATGCACAAGATTGGTTAAAAACCCTAATTGGACATGAATAAGCCTAGGGAGAACGAAAATGATCTAAATGTTAATCCAATGACACAACTCAACTTATTGGATGCACAAGATTGGTTAAAAACCCTAATTGGACAAGAATAAGCCTAGGGAGGACGAAAATGACCTAATTGATCATCCAATGACACAAACACACCTATTGGATGCACAAGATTGGTTAAAAACCCTAATTGGACAAGAATAAGCCTAGGGAGGACGAAAATGACCTAATTGATCATCCAATGACACAAACACACCTATTGGATGCACAAGATTGGTTAAAAACCCTAATTGGACAAGAATATGTCTAGGGAGGACGAAAATGACCTAAATATTAATTCAATGACACAAACAAACTTATTGGATGCACAAGATTGGTTAAAAACCCTAATTGGACAAGAATAAGCCTAGGGAGGACGAAAATGACCTAATTGATCATCCAATGACACAAACACACCTATTGGATGCACAAGATTGGTTAAAAACCCTAGTTGGACAAGAACATGCCTAGGGAGGACGAAAATGACCTAGTTGATCATCCAATGACACTAATGAACTTATTGGATCCACAAGATTGGTTAAAAACCCTAATTGGACAAGAGTAAGCATAGGGAGGACGAAAATGACCTAATTGATCATCCAATGACACAAACACACCTATTGGATGCACAAGATTGGTTAAAAACCCTAACTGGACAAGAATATGCCTAGGGAGGACGAAAATGACCTAATTGATCATCCAATGACACAAATTAACTTATTGGATGCCCAAGATTGGTTAAAAACCCTAATTGGACAAGAATAAGCCTAGGGAGGACGAAAATGACCTAATTGATCATCCAATGACACAAACACACCTATTGGATGCACAAGATTGGTTAAAAACCCTAATTGGACAAGAATATGCCTAGGGAGGACGAAAATGACCTAAATGTTAATCCAATGACACAATTGAACTTATTAGATGTACAAGATTGGTTAAAAACCATAATTGGACAAGAATAAGCCTAGGGAGGACGAAAATGACCTAATTGATCATCCAATGACACAAACACACCTATTGGATGCACAAGATTGGTTAAAAACCCTAATTGGACAAGAATATGCCTAGGGAGGACGAAAATGACCTAATTGATCATCCAATGACACAAACACACCTATTGGATGCACAAGATTGGTTAAAACCCGTATTGGACAAGAATATGCCTAGGGAGGACGAAAATGACCTAATTGATCATCCAATGACACAAACACACCTATTGGATGCACAAGATCGCTTAAAAACCCTAATTGGACAAGAATAAGCCTAGGGAGGACGAAAATGACCTAATTGATCATCCAATGACACAAACACACCTATTGGATGCACAAGATTGGTTAAAAACCCTAATTGGACAAGAATATGCCTAGGGAGGACGAAAATGACCTAATTGATCTTCGAATGACACAAATGAACTTATTGGATGTACAAGATTAGTTAAAAACCCTAATTGGACAAGAATAAGCCTAGGGAGGACGAAAATGACCTAATTGATCATCCAATAACACAAACACACCTATTGGATGCACATGATCGGTTAAAAACCCTAATTGGACAAGAATAAGCCTAGGGAGGACGAAAATGACCTAATTGATCATCCAATGACACAAACACACCTATTGGATGCACAAGATTGGTTAAAAACCCTAATTGGACAAGAATATGCCTAGGGAGGACGAAAATGACCTAATTGATCTTCGAATGACACAAATGAACTTATTGGATGCACAAGGTTAGTTAAAAACCCTAATTGGACAAGAATAAGCCTAGGGAGGACGAAAATAACCTAATTGATCATCCAATGACACAAACACACCTATTGGATGCACAAGATTGGTCTAAAACTCAAATTGGACAAGAATATGCCTAAGGAGGACGAAAATGACCTAAATGTTAATCCAATGACACAAATGAACGTATTGGATGCACAAGATTGGTTAAAAACCCTAATTGGACAAGAATAAGCCTAGGGAGGACGAAAATGACCTAAACGTTAATCCAATGACACAACTCAACTTATTCGAAGCACAAGATTGGTTAAAAACCCTAATTGGATAAGAATAAGCCTAGGGAGGATGAAAATGACCTAATTGATCATCCAATGACACAAACACACCTATTGGATGCACAAGATTGGTTAAAAACCCTAATTGGACAAGAATATGCCTAGGGAGGACGAAAATGACCTAATTGATCATCCAATGACACAAACACACCTATTGGATGCACAAGATTGGTTAAAAACCCTAATTGGACAAGAATATGCCTTGGGAGGACAAAAATGACCTAAATATTAATTTAATGACACAAACAAAGTTATTGGATGCACAAGATTGGTTAAAAACCCTAATTGGACAAGAATAAGCCTAGGGAGGACGAAAATGACCTAATTGATCATCCAATGACACAAACACACCTATTGGATGCACAAGATTGGTTAAAAACCCTAATTGGACAAGAATAAGCCTAGGGAGGATCAAAGTGACCTAATTGATCATCCAATGACACAAAGACACCTATTGGATGCACAAGATTGGTTAAAAACCCTAATTGGACAAGAATATGCCTAGGGAGGACGAAAATGACCTAAATGTTAATCCAATGACACAAATGAACTTATTGGATGCACAAGATTGGTTAAAAACCCTAATTGGACAAGAATAAGCCTAGGGAGGAAGAAAATGACCTAAATGTTAATCCAATGACACAACTCAACTTATTGGATGCACAAGATTGGTTAAAAACCATAATTGGACAAGAATAAGCCTAGGGAGGACGAAAATGACCTAATTGATCATCCAATGACACAAACACACCTATTGGATGCACAAGATTGGTTAAAAACCCTAATTGGACAAGAATATGCCTAGGGAGGACGAAAATGACCTAAATGTTAATCCAATGACACAACTCAACTTATTGGATGCACAAGATTGGTTAAAAACCCTAATTGGACAAGAATATGCCTAGAGAGGACGAAAATGACCTAATTGATCATCCAATGACACAAACACACCTATTGGATGCACAAGATTGGTTAAAAACCCTAATTGGACAAGAATATGCCTAGGGAGGACGGATATGACCTAAATGTTAATCCAATGACACAAATGAACTTATTGGATGCACAAGATTGGTTAAAAACCCTAATTGGACAAGAATAAGCTTAGGGAGAACGAAAATGACCTAAATGTTAATCCAATGACACAACTCAACTTATTGGATGCACAAGATTGGTTAAAAACCCTAATTGGACAAGAATAAGCCTAGGGAGGACGAAAATGACCTATCTGATCATCCAATGACAGAAACACACCTATTAGAAGCACAAGTTTGGTTAAAAACCCTAGTTGGACAAGAACATGCCTAGGGACGACGAAAATGACCTAATTGATCATCCAATGACACTAATGAACTTATTGGATGCACAAGATTGGTTAAAAACCCTAATTGGACAAGAATAAGCCTAGGGAGGACGAAAATGACCTAATTGATCATCCAATGACACAAACATACCTATTAGAAGCACAAGATTGGTTAAAAACCCTAGTTGGACAAGAACATGCCTAGGGAGGACGAAAATGACCTAATTGATCATCCAATGACACTAATGAACTTATTGGATGCACAAGATTGGTTAAAAACCCTAATTGGACAAGAATAAGCCTAGGGAGGACGAAAATGACCTATCTGATCATCCAATGACACAAACACACCTATTAGAAGCACAAGTTAGGTTAAAAACCCTAGTTGGACAAGAACATGCCTAGGGAGGACGAAAATGACCTAATTGATCATCCAATGACACTAATGAACTTATTGGATGCACAAGATTGGTTAAAAACCCTAATTGGACAAGAATAAGCCTAGGGAGGACGAAAATGACCTAATTGATCATCCAATGACACAAACACACCTATTGGATGCACAAGATTGGTTAAAAACCATAACTGGACAAGAATATGCCTAGGGAGGACGAAAATGACCTAATTGATCATCCAATGACACTAATGAACTTATTGGATGCACAAGATTGGTTAAAAACCCTAATTGGACAAGAATAAGCCTAGGGAGGACGAAAATGACCTAATTGATCATCCAATGACACAAACACACCTATTGGATGCACAAGACTGGTTAAAAACCCTAGTTGGACAAGAACATGCCTAGGGAGGACGAAAATGACCTAATTGATCATCCAATGACACTAATGAACTTATTGGATGCACAAGATTGGTTAAAAACCCTAATTGGACAAGAATAAGCCTAGGGAGGACGAAAATGACCTAATTGATCATCCAATGACACAAACACACCTATTGGATGCACAAGATTGGTTAAAAACCCTAATTGGACAAGAATAAGCCTAGGGAGGACGAAAATGACCTAATTGTTCATCCAATGACACAAACACACCTATTGGATGCACAAAATTGGTTAAAAACCCTAATTGGACAAGAATAAGCCTAGGGAGGACGAAAATGACCTAATTGTTCATCCAATGACACAAACACACCTATTGGATGCACAAGATTGGTTAAAAACCCTAGTTGGACAAGAACATGCCTAGAGAGGACGAAAATGACCTAATTGATCATCCAATGACACTAATGAACTTATTGGATGCACAAGATTGGTTAAAAACCCTAATTGGACAAGAATAAGCCTAGGGAGGACGAAAATGACCTAATTGATCATCCAATGACACAAACACACCTATTGGATGCACAAGATTGGTTAAAAACCCTAATTGGACAAGAATAAGCCTAGGGAGGACGAAAATGACCTAATTGATCATCCAATGACACAAACACACCTATTGGATGCACAAGATTGGTTAAAAACCCTAATTGGACAAGAATAAGCATAGAAAGGACGAAAATGACCTAATTGATCATCCAATGACACAAACACACCTATTGGATGGACAAGATTGGTTAAAAACCCTAATTGGACAAGAATATGCCTAGGGAGAACGAAAATGACCTAAATGTTAATCCAATGACACAAATGAACTTATTGGATGCACAAGATTTGTTAAAAACCCTAATTGGTCAAGAATAAGCCTAGGGAGGACGAAAATGACCTAAATGCTAATCCAATGACACAACTCAACTTATTGGATGCACAAGATTGGTTAAAAACCCTAATTGGTCAAGAATAAGCCTAGGAGGACGAAAATGACCAAATTGATCATCCATTGCCACAAACACACCTATTGGATGCACAAGATTGGTTAAAAACCCTAATTGGACAAGAATAAGCCTAGGGAGGACGAAAATGACCTAATTGATCATCCATTGCCACAAACACACCTATTGGATGCACAAGATTGGTTAAAAACCCTAATTGGACAAGAATATGCCTAGGGAGGACGAAAATGACCTAATTGATCATCAAATGACACAAACACACCTATTGGATGCACAAGATTGGTTAAAAACCGTAATTGGACAAGAATAAGCCAAGGGAGGACGAAAATGACCTAATTGATCATCCAATGACACAAACACACCTATTGGATGCACAAGATTGGTTAAAAACCCTAATTGGACAAGAATATGCCTAGGGAGGACGAAAATGACATAATTGATCATCCAATGACACAAACATACCTATTGGATGCACAAGATCGGTTAAAAACCCTAATTGGACAAGAATAAGCCAAAGGGGGACGAAAATGACCTAATTGATCATCCAATGACACAAACACACCTATTGGATGCACAAGATTGGTTAAAAACCCTAATTGGGCAAGAATATGCCTAGGGAGGACGAAAATGACCTAATTGATCATCCTGTGACACAAATGAACTTATTGGATGCACAAGATTAGTTAAAAACCCTAATTAGACAAGAATAAGCCTAGGGAGGACGAAAATAACCAAATGGATCATCCAATGACACAAACACACCTATTGGATGCACAAGATTGGTTAAAAACCCTAATTGGACAAGAATATGCCTAGGGAGGACGAAAATGACCTAAATGTTAATCCAATGACACAAATGAACTTATTGGATGCACAAGATTGGTTAAAAACCCTAATTGGACAAGAATATGTCTATGGAGGACGAAAATGACCTAATTGATCATCCAATGACACAAACACACCTATTGGATGCACAAGATTGGTTAAAAACCCTAATTGGACAAGAATAAGCCTAGGGAGGACGAAAATGACCTAATTGATCATCCAATGACACAAACACACCTATTGGATGCACAAGATTGGTTAAAAACCCTAATTGGACAAGAATATGCCTAGGGAGGACGAAAATGACCTAGTTGATCATCCAATGACACAAACACACCAATTGGATACACAAGATTGGTTAAAAACCCTAATTGGACAAGAATATGACGGCGGAGGACGAAAATGACCTAAATGTTAATCCAATGAGACAAATGAACTTATTGGATGCACAAGATTGGTTAAAAACCCAAATTGGACAAGAATAAGCCTTGGGAGGACGAAAATGACCTAATTGATCATCCAATGACACAAACACACCTATTGGATGCACAAGATTGGTTAAAAACCCTAATTGGACAAGAATAAGCCTAGGGAGGACGAAAATGACCTAATTGATCATCCAATGACACAAACACACCTATTGGATGCACAAGATTGGTTAAAATCCCTAATTGGACAAGAATAAGCCTTGGGGGGACGAAAATGACCTAATTGATCATCAAATGACACAAACACACCTATTGGATGCACAAGACTGGTTAAAAACCCTAATTGGACAAGAATATGCCTAGGAAGGACGAAAATGACCTAATTGATCATCCAATGACACAAACACACCTATTGGATGCACAAGATTGGTTAAAAACCCTAATTGGACAAGAATATGCCTAGGGAGTAGGAAAATGACCTAAATATTAATTCAATGACACAAACAAAGTTATTGGATGCACAAGATTGGTTAAAAACCCTAATTGGACAAGAATAAGCATAGGGAGGACGAAAATGACCTAATTGATCATCCAATGACACAAACACACCTATTGGATGCACAAGATTGGTTAAAAACCCTAATTGGACAAGAATAAGCCTAGGGAGGACGAAAATGACCTAATTGATCATCCAATGACACAAACACACCTATTGGATGCACAAGATTGGTTAAAAACCCTAATTTGACTAGAATAAGCCTAGGGAGGACGAAAATAACCTAATTAATCATCCAATGACACAAACACACCTATTGGATGCACAAGAATGGTTAAAAACCCTAATTGGACAAGAATATGCCTAGGGAGGACGAAAATGACCTAAATGTTAATCCAATGACACAAATGAACTTATTGGATGCACAAGATTGGTTAAAAACCCTAATTGGACAAGAATAAGCCTAGGGAGGACGAAAATGACCTAAATGTTAATCCAATGACACAACTCAACTTATTGGATGCACAAGATTGGTTAAAAACCCTAATTGGACAAGAATAAGCCTATGGAGGACGAAAATGACCCAATTGATCATCCAATGACACAAACACACCTATTGGATGCACAATATTGGTAAAAAAACCCTAATTGGACAAGAATAAGCCTAGGGATGACGAAAATGACCTAAATAATAATCCAATGACACAACTCAACTTATTGGATGCACAAGATTGGTTAAAAACCCTAATTGGACAAGAGTAAGCCTAGGGACGACGAAAATGACCTAATTGATCATCCAATGACACAAACACACCTATTAGATGCACAAGATTGGTTAAAAACCCTAATTGGACAAGAATATGCCTAGGGATGACGAAAATAACCTAATTGATCATCCAATGACACAAACACACCTATTGGATGCACAAGATTGGTTAAAAACCCTAATTGGACAAGAATATGCCTAGGGAGGACGAAAATGACCTAAATGTTAATCCAATGACACAAATGAACTTATTGGATGCACAAGATTGGTTAAAAACACTTATTGGACAAGAATAAGCCTAGGGAGGATCAAAGTGACCTAATTGATCATCCAATGACACAAACACACCTATTGGATGCACAAGATTGGTTAAAAACCCTAATTGGACAAGAATAAGCCTAGGGAGGACGAAAATGACCTAATTGATCATCCAATGACACAAACACACCTATTGGATGCACAAGATTGGTTAAAAACCCTAGTTGGACAAGAATATGCCTAGGGAGGACGAAAATGACCTTATTGATCATCCAATTACACAAATGAACTTATTGGATGCACAAGATTGGTTAAAAACCCTAATTGGACAAGAATATGCCTAGGGAGGACGAAAATGACCTAAATATTAATTCAATGACACAATCAAAGTTATTGGATGCACAAGATTGGTTAAAAACCCTAATTGGACAAGAATAAGCCTAGGGAGGACGAAAATGACCGAAATATTAATTCAATGACACAAACAAACTTATTGGATGCACAAGATTGGTTAAAAACCCTAATTGGACAAGAATAAGCCTAGGGAGGACGAAAATGACCTAATTGATCATCCAATGACACAAACACACCTATTGGATGCACAAGATTGGTTAAAAACCCTAATTGGACAAGAATAAGCCTAGGGAGGACGAAAATGACCTAATTGATCATCCAATGACACAAACACACCTATTGGATGCACAAGATTGGTTAAAAACCCTAATTGGACAAGAATAAGCCTAGGGAGGACGAAAATGACCTAATTGATCATCCAATGACACAAGCACACCTATTGGATGCACAAGGTTGGTTAAAAACCCTAATTGGACAAGAATAAGCCTAGGGAGGACGAAAATGACCTAATTGATCATCCAATGACACAAACACACCTATTGGATGCACAAGATTGGTTAAAAACCCTAATTGGACAAGAATACGCCTAGGAAGGACGAAAATGACCTAATTGATCATCCAATGACACAAACACACCTATTGGATGCACAAGATTGGTTAAAAACCCTAATTGGACAAGAATAAGCCTAGGGAGGACGAAAATGACCTAATTGATCATCCAATGACACAAACACACCTATTGGATGCACAAGATTGGTTAAAAACCCTAATTGGACAAGAATAAGCCTAGGGAGGACGAAAATGACCTAATTGATCATCCAATGACACAAACACACCTATTGGATGCACAAGATTGGTTAAAAACCATTGTTGGACAAGAATATGGCTAGGGAGGATGAAAATGACCTAATTGATCATCCAATGACACAAATGAACTTATTGGATGCACAAGATTGGTTAAAAACCCTAGTTGGACAAGAATATGCCTAGGGAGGACGAAAATGACCTAATTGATCATCCAATGACACAAACACACCTATTGGATGCACAAGATTGGTTAAAAACCCTAATTGGACAAGAATAAGCCTAGGGAGGACGAAAATGACCTAATTGATCATCCAATGAAACAAACACACCTATTGGATGCACAAGATTGGTTAAAAACCCTAATTTGACTTGAATAAGCCTAGGGTGGACGAAAATGACCTAATTGATCATCCATTGCCACAAACACACCTAATGGATGCACAAGATTGGTTAAAAACCCTAATTGGACAAGAATATGCCTAGGGAGGACGAAAATGACCTAAATGTTAATCCAATGACACAAATGAACTTATTGGATGCACGAGATTGGTTAAAAACCCTAATTGGACAAGAATAAGCCTAGAGAGGACGAAAATGACCTAATTGATCGTCCAATGACACAAACACACCTATTGGATGCACAAGACTGGTTAAAAACCCTAATTAGACTAGAATAAGCCTAGGGAGGACAAAAATGACCTAATTGATCATCCAATGACACAAACACACCTATTGGATGCACAAGATTAGTTAAAAACCCTAATTGGACAAGAATAAGCCTAGGGAGGACGAAAATAACCTAATTGATCATCCAATGACACAAACACACCTATTGGATGCACAAGATTTGTTAAAAACCCTAATTGGACAAGAATAAGCCTAGGGAGGACGAAAATAACCTAATTGATCATCCAATGACACAAACACACCTATTGGATGCACAAGATTGGATAAAAACCCAAATTGGAAGAATAAGCATAGAAAGGACGAAAATGACCTAATTGATCATCCAATGACACAAACACACCTATTGGATGCACAAGATTGGTTAAAAACCCTAATTGGACAAGAATAAGCCTAGGGAGGACGAAAATGACCTAATTGATCATCCAATGACACAAACACACCTATTGGACGCACAAGATTTGTTAAAAGCCCTAATTGGACAAGAATAAGCCTAGGGAGGACGAAAATAACCTAATTGATCATCCAATGACACAAACACACCTATTGGATGCTCAAGATTGGATAAAAACCCAAATTGGAAGAATAAGCATAGAAAGGACGAAAATGACCTAATTGATCATCCAATGACACAAACACACCTATTGGATGCACAAGATTGGTTAAAAACCCTAATTGGACAAGAATAAGCCTAGGGAGGACGAAAATGACCTAATTGATCATCCAATGACACAAACACACCTATTGGATGCACAAGATTGGTTAAAAACCCTAATTGGACAAGAATAAGCCTAGGGAGGACGAAAATGACCTAATTGATCATCCAATGACAGAAACACACCGATTGGATTCACAAGATTGGTTAAAAACCCTAATTCGACAAGAATATGCCTAAGGAGGACGAAAATGACCTAAATATTAATTCAATGACACAAACAAAGTTATTGGATGCACAAGATTGGTTAAAAACCCTAATTGGACAAGAATAAGCCTTGGGATGATGAAAATGACCTAATTGATCATCCAATGACACAAACACACCTATTGGATGCACAAGATTGGTTAAAAACCCTAATTGGACAAGAATAAGCCTAGGGAGGACGAAAATGACCTAATTGATCATCCAATGACACAAACACACCTATTGGATGCACAAGATTGGTTAAAAACCCTAATTGGACAAGAATAAGCCTAGGGAGGACGAAAATGACCTAATTGATCATCCAATGACACAAACACACCTATTGGATGCACAAGATTGGTTAAAAACCCTAATTGGACAAGAATAAGCCTAGGGAGGACGAAAATGACCTAATTGATCATCCAATGACACAAACACATCTATTGGAAGCACAAGATTGGTTAGAAACCCTAGTTGGACAAGAATATGCCTAGGGAGGACGAAAATGACCTAATTGATCATCCAATGACACAAATGAACTTATTGGATGCACAAGATTGCTTAAAAACCCTAATTGGACAAAAATAAGCATAGAAAGGACGAAAATGACCTAATTGATCATCCAATGACACAAACACACCTATTGGATGCACAAGATTGGTTAAAAACCCTAATTGGACAAGAATAAGCCTAGGGAGGACGAAAATGACCTAATTGATCATCCAATGACACAAACACACCTATTGGATGCACAAGATTGGTTAAAAACCCTAATTGGACAAGAATAAGCCTAGGGAGGACGAAAATGACCTAATTGATCATCCAATGACACAAACACACCTATTGGATGCACAAGATTGGTTAAAAACCCTAATTGGACAAGAAGATGCCTAGGGAGGACAAAAATGACCTAATTGATCATCGAATGACACAAACACACCTATTGGATGCAAAAGTTTGGTTAAAAACCCTAATTGGACAAGAATAAGCCAAGGGAGAACGAATATGACCTAAATGTTAATCCAATAACACAAATGAACTTATTGGATGCACAAGATTGGTTAAAAACCCTAATTCGACAAGAATAAGCCTAGGGAGGACGAAAATGACCTAATTGATCATCCAATGACACAAACACACCTATTGGATGCACAAGATTGGTTAAAAACCCTAATTGGACAAGAATAAGCCTAGGGAGGACGAAAATGACCTAATTGATCATCCAATGACACAAACACACCTATTGGATGCACAAGATTGGTTAAAAACCCTAATTGGACAAGAATATGCCTAGGAAGGACGAACATTACCTAATTGATCAACCAATGACACAAACACACCTATTGGATGCACAAGATTGGTTAAAAACCCTTATTGGACAAGAATAAGCCTAGGGAGGACGAAAATGACCTAATTGATTATCTAATGACACAAACACACCTATTGGATGCACAAAATTGTTTAAAAACCCTAATTGGACAAGAATATGCCTAGGGAGGAGGAAAATGACCTAAATATTAATTCAATGACACAAAGTTATTGGATGCACAAGATTGGTTAAAAACCCTAATTGGACAAGAATAAGCCTAGGGAGGACGAAAATGACCTAATTGATCATCCAATGACACAAACACACCTATTGGAGGCACAAGATTGGCTAAAAACCCTAATTGGACAAGAATATGCCTAGGGAGGACGAAAATGACCTAAATATTAATTCAATGACACAAACAAACTTATTGGATGCACAAGATTGGTTAAAAACCCTAATTGGACAAGAATAAGCCTAGAGAGGACGAAAATGACCTAA
>JBBPBR010001654.1:0-70280 GCA_037974775.1 Cicer pinnatifidum
AATTAGGGTTTTTAACCAATCTTTTGCATCCAATAGGTGTGTTTGTGTCATTGGATGATCAATTAGGTCATTTTCGTCCTTCCTAGGCTTATTCTTGTCCAATTAGGGTTTTTAACCAATCTTGTGCATCCAATAACTTTGTTTGTGTCATTGATTAAATATTTAGGTCATTTTCGTCCTCCCTAGGCATGTTCTTGTCCAATTAGGGTTTTTAACCAATCTTGTGCATTCAATAGGTGTGTTTGTGTCATTGGATGATCAATTAGGTCATTTTCGTCCTCCCTAGGCTTATTCTTGTCCAAATAGGGTTTTTAACCAATGTTGTGCATCCAATAGGTGTGTTTGTGTCATTGGATGATCAATTAGGTCATTTTCGTCCTCCCTAGGGTTATTCTTGTCCAATTAGGGTTTTTAATCAATCTTGTGCATCCATTAAGTTCATTTGTGTCATTGAATTAATATTTAGGTCATTTTCCTCCTCCCTAGGCATATTCTTGTCCAATTAGGGTTTTTAAACAATTTTGTGCATCCAATAGGTGTGTTTGTGTCATTGGATGATCAATTAGGTCATTTTCGTCCTCCCTAGTCTTATTCTTGTCCAATTAGGGTTTTTAATCAATCTTGTGCATCCAATAAGTTCATTTGTGTCATTGGATTAACATTTAGGTCATTTTCGTCCTCCCTAGGCATATTCTTGTCCAATTAGGGTTTTTAACCAATCTTGTGCTTCCAATAGGTGTGTTTGTGTCATTGGATGATCAATTAGGTCATTTTCGTCCTCCCTAGGCTTATTCTTGTCCAATTAGGGTTTTTAACCAATCTTGTGCATCCAATAGGTGTGTTTGTGTCATTGAATTAATATTTAGGTCATTTTCGTCCTCCCTAGGCATATTCTTGTCCAATTAGGGTTTTTAACCAATCTTGTGCATCCAATAGGTGTGTTTGTGTCATTGGAAAATCAATTAGATCATTTTCGTCATCCCTAGGCTTATTCTTGTCCAATAAGGGTTTTTAACCAATCTTGTGCATCCAATAGGTGTGTTTGTGTCATTGGTTGATCAATTAGGTCATTTTCGTCCTTCCTAGGCATATTCTTGTCCAATTAGGGTTTTTAACCAGTCTTGGGCATCCAATAGGTGTTTGTGTCATTGGATGATCAATTAGGTCATTTTCGTCCTCCCAAGGCTTATTCTTGTCCAATTAGGGTTTTTAACCAATCTTGTGCATCCAATAAGTTCATTTGTGTCATTGGATTAACATATAGGTCATTTTCGTCCTCCCTAGGCATATTCTTGTCCAATTAGAGTTTTTAACCAATCTTGTGCTTCCAATAACTTTGTTTGTGTCATTGAATTAATATTTAGGTCATTTTCGTCCTCCCTAGGTATCATCTTGTCCAATTAGGGTTTTTAACCAATCTTTTGCATCCAATAGGTGTGTTTGTGTCATTGGATGATCAATTAGGTCATTTTCGTCCTTCCTAGGCTTATTCTTGTCCAATTAGGGTTTTTAACCAATCTTGTGCATCCAATAACTTTGTTTGTGTCATTGATTAAATATTTAGGTCATTTTCGTCCTCCCTAGGCATGTTCTTGTCCAATTAGGGTTTTTAACCAATCTTGTGCATTCAATAGGTGTGTTTGTGTCATTGGATGATCAATTAGGTCATTTTCGTCCTCCCTAGGCTTATTCTTGTCCAAATAGGGTTTTTAACCAATGTTGTGCATCCAATAGGTGTGTTTGTGTCATTGGATGATCAATTAGGTCATTTTCGTCCTCCCTAGGGTTATTCTTGTCCAATTAGGGTTTTTAATCAATCTTGTGCATCCAATAAGTTCATTTGTGTCATTGAATTAATATTTAGGTCATTTTCCTCCTCCCTAGGCATATTCTTGTCCAATTAGGGTTTTTAAACAATTTTGTGTATCCAATAGGTGTGTTTGTGTCATTGGATGATCAATTAGGTCATTTTCGTCCTCCCTAGTCTTATTCTTGTCCAATTAGGGTTTTTAATCAATCTTGTGCATCCAATAAGTTCATTTGTGTCATTGGATTAACATTTAGGTCATTTTCGTCCTCCCTAGGCATATTCTTGTCCAATTAGGGTTTTTAACCAATCTTGTGCTTCCAATAGGTGTGTTTTTGTCATTGGATGATCAATTAGGTCATTTTCGTCCTCCCTAGGCTTATTCTTGTCCAATTAGGGTTTTTAACCAATCTTGTGCATCCAATAAGTTCATTTGTGTCATTGGATGATCAATTAGGTCATTTTCGTCCTCCCTAGGCATATTCTTGTATAACTAGGGTTTTTAACCAATCTTGTGCATCCAGTAGGTGTGTTTGTGTCATTGGATGATCAATTAGGTCATTTTCGTCCTCCCTAGGCTTATTCTTGTCCAATTAGGGTTTTTAACCAATCTTGTGCATCCAATAGGTGTGTTTGTGTCATTGGATGATCAATTAGGTCATTTTCGTCCTCCCTAGGCTTATTCTTGTCCAATTAGGGTTTTTAACCAATCTTGTGCATCAAATAAGTTTGTTTGTGTCATTGAATTAATATTTAGGTCATTTTCGTCCTCCCTAGGCATATTCTTGTCCAATTAGGGTTTTTAACCAATCTTGTGCATCCAATAGGTGTGTTTGTGTCATTGGATGATCAATTAGGTCATTTTCGTCCTCCCTAGGCTTATTCTTGTCCAATTAGGGTTTTTAACCAATCTTGTGCATCCAATAAGTTTGTTTGTGTCATTGAATTAATACTTAGGTCATTTTCGTCCTCCCTAGGCATCATCTTGTCCAATTAGGGTTTTTAACCAATCTTTTGCATCCAATAGGTGTGTTTGTGTTATTGGATGATCAATTAGGTCATTTTCGTCCTCCCTAGGCTTATTCTTGTCCAATTAGGGTTTTTAACCAATCTTGTGCATCCAATAAGTTTGTTTGTGTCATTGAATTAATATTTAGGTCATTTTCGTCCTCCCTAGGCATATTCTTGCCCAATTAGGATTTTTAACCAATCTTGTGCATCCAATAGGTGTGTTTGTACCATTGGATGATCAATTAGGTCATTTTTGTCCTCCATAGGCTTATTCTTGTCCAATTAGGGTTTTTAACCAATCTTGTGCTTCCAATAGGTGTGTTTGTGTCATTAGATGATCAATTAGGTCATTCTGGTCCCCCCTAGGCTTATTCTTGTCCAATTAGGGTTTTTAACCAATCTTGTGCATCCAATAGGTGTGTTTGTGTCATTGGATGATCAATTAGGTCATTTTCGTCCTCCCTAGGCTTATTCTTGTCCAATTAGGGTTTTTAACCAATCTTGTGCATCCAATAAGTTTGTTTGTGTCATTGAATTAATATTTAGGTCATTTTCGTCCTCCCTAGGCATATTCTTGTCCAATTAGGGTTTTTAACCAATCTTGTGCATCCAATAGGTGTGGTTGTGGAAATGGATGATCAATTAGGTCATTTTCGTCCTCCCTAGGCTTATTCTTTTCCAATTAGGGTTTTTAACCAATCTTGTGCATCCAATAGGTGTGTTTGTGTCATTGGATGATCAATTAGGTCATTTTCGTCCTCCCTAGGCTTATTCTTGTCCAATTAGGGTTTTTAACCAATCTTGTGCATCCAATAGGTGTGTTTGTGTCATTGGATGATCAATTAGGTCATTTTCGTCCTCCCTAGGCTTATTCTTGTCCAATTAGGGTTTTTAACCAATCTTGTGCATCCAATAGGTGTGTTTGTGTCATTGGATGATCAATTTGCTCATTTTCGTCCTCCCTAGGCTTATTCTTGTCCAATTAGGGTTTTTAACCAATCTTGTGCATCCAATAAGTTTGTTTGTGTCATTGAATTAATATTTAGTTCATTTTCGTCCTCCCTAGGCATCATCTTGTCCAATTAGGGTTTTTAACCAATCTTGTGCATCCAATAGGTGTGTTTGTGTCATTGGATGATCAATTAGGTCATTTTCGTCCTCCCTAGGCTTATTCTTGTCCAATTAGGGTTTTTAACCAATCTTGTGCATCCAATAGGTGTGTTTGTGTCATTGGATGATCAATTAGGTCATTTTCGTCCTCCCTAGGCTTATTCTTGTCCAATTAGGGTTTTTAACCAATCTTGTGCATCCAATAAGTTCATTTGTGTCATTGGATGATCAATTAGGTCATTTTCGTCCTCCCTAGGCTTATTCTTGTCCAATTAGGGTATTTAACCAATCTTGTGCATCCAATAACTTTGTTTGTGTCATTGAATTAATATTTAGGTCATTTTCGTCCTCCCTAGGCATATTCTTGTCCAATTAGGGTTTTTAACCAATCTTGTGCATCCAATAGGTGTGTTTGTGTCATTGGATGATCAATTAGGTCATTTTCGTCCTCCCTAGGCTTATTCTTGTCCAATTAGGGTTTTTAACCAATCTTGTGCATCCAATAAGTTCATCTGTGTCATTGGATTAACATTTAGGTCATATCCGTAATCCCTAGGCATATTCTTGTCCAATTAGGGTTTTTAACCAATCTTGTGCATCCAATAAGTTCATTTGTGTTATTGGATTAACATTTAGGTCATATTCGTCCTCCCTAGGCATATTCTTGTCCAATTAGGGTTTTTAACCAATCTTGTGCATCCAATAGGTGTGTTTGTGTCATTGGATGATCAATTAGGTCATTTTCGTCCTCCCTAGGCTTATTCTTGTCCAATTAGGGTTTTTAACCAATCTTGTGCATCCAATAGGTGTGTTCGTGTCATTGGATGATCAATTAGGTCATTTTCATCCTCCCTAGGCTTATTCTTGTCCAATTAGGGTTTTTAACCAATCTTGTACATCCAATAAGTTCATTTGTGTCATTGGATTAACATTTAGGTCATTTTCGTCCTCCCTAGGCATATTCTTGTCCAATTAGGATTTTTAACCAATCTTGTGCATCCAATAGGTGTGTTTGTGTCATTGGATGATCAATTAGGTCACTTTCGTCCTCCCTAGGCTTATTCTTGTCCAATTAGGGTTTTTAACCAATCTTGTGCATCCAATAAGTTTGTTTATGTCATTGAATTAATATTTAGGTCATTTTCGTCCTCCCTAGGCATATTCTTGTCCAATTAGGGTTTTTAACCAATCTTGTGCTTCCAATAGGTGTGTTTGTATCATTGGATGATCAATTAGGTCATTTTCGTCCTCCCTAGGCATATTCTTGTCCAATTAGGGTTTTTAACCAATCTTGTGCATCCAATAGGTGTGTTTGTGTCATTGGATGATCAATTAGGTCATTTACGTCCTCCCTAGGCATATTCTTGTCCAGTTAGGGTTTTTAACCAATCTTGTGCCTCTAATAGGTGTGTTTGTGTCATTGGATGATCAATTAGGTCATTTACGTCCTCCCTAGGCATATTCTTGTCCAATTAGGGTTTTTAACCAATCTTGTGCATCTAATAGGTGTGTTTGTGTCATTGGATGATCAATTAGGTCATTTTCGTCCTTTCTAGGCTTATTCTTGTCCAATTAGGGTTTTTAACCAATCTTGTGCATCCAATAGGTGTGTTTGTGTCATTGGATGATCAATTAGGTCATTTTCGTCCTCCCTAGGCTTATTCTTGTCCAATTAGGGTTTTTAACCAATCTTGTGCATCCAATAAGTTGAGTTGTGTCATTGGATTAACATTAAGGTCATTTTCATTCTCCCTAGGCTTATTCTTGTCCAATTAGGGTTTTTAACCAATCTTGTGCATCCAATAGGTGTGTTTGTGTCATTGGATGATCAATTAGGTCATTTTCGTCCTCCCTAGGCTTATTCTTGTCCAATTAGGGTTTTTAACCAATCTTGTGCATCCAATAGGTGTGTTTGTGTCATTGGATGATCAATTAGGTCATTTTCGTCCTCCCTAGGCTTATTCTTGTCCAATTAGGGTTTTTAACCAATCTTGTGCATCCAATAGGTGTGTTTGTGTCATTGGATGATCAATTAGGTCATTTTCGTCCTCCCTAGGCTTATTCTTGTCCAATTAGGGTTTTTAACCAATCTTGTGCATCCAATAGGTGTATTTGTGTCATTGGATGATCAATAAAGTAATTTTCAGCCTCCCTAGGCTTATTCTTGTCCAATTAGGGTTTTTAACCAATCTTGTGCATCCAATAGGTGTGTTTGTGTCATTGGATGATCAATTAGGTCATTTTCGTCCTCCCTAGGCTTATTCTTGTCCAATTAGGGTTTTTAACCAATCTTGTGCATCCAATAGGTGTGTTTGTGTCATTGGATGATCAATTAGGTCATTTATCGTCCTCCCTAGGCTTATTCTTGTCCAATTAGGGTTTTTAACCAATCTTGTGCATCCAATAGGTTGAGTTGTGTCATTGGATTAACATTTAGGTCATTTTCGTCCTCCCTAGGCATATTCTTGTCCAATTAGGGTTTTTAACCAATCTTGTGCATCCAATAGGTGTGTTTGTGTCATTGGATGATCAATTAGGTCATTTTCGTCCTCCCTAGGCTTATTCTTGTCCAATTAGGGTTTTTAACCAATCTTGTGCATCCAATAGGTGTGTTTGTGTCATTGGATGATCAATTAGGTCATTTTCGTCCTCCCTAGGCTTATTCTTGTCCAATTAGGGTTTTTAACCATTCTTGTGCATCCAATAGGTGTGTTTGTGTCATTGGATGATCAATTAGGTCATTGTTGTCCTCCCTAGGCTTATTCTTGTCCAATTAGGGTTTTTAACCAATCTTGTGCATCCAATAGGTGTGTTTGTGTCATTGGATGATCAATTAGGTCATTTTCGTCCTCCCTAGGCTTATTCTTGTCCAATTAGGGTTTTTAACCAATCTTGTGCATCCAATAGGTGTGTTTGTGTCATTTGATGATCAATTAGGTCATTTTCGTCCTCCCTAGGCTTATTCTTGTCAAATTAGGGTTTTTAACCAATCTTGTGCATCCAATAGGTGTGTTTGTGTCATTGGATGATCAATTAGGTCATTTTCGTCCTCCCTAGGCTTATTCTTGTCCAATTAGGGTTTTTAACCAATCTTGTGCATCCAATAAGTAGAGTTGTGTCATTGGATTAACATTTAGGTTATTTTCGTCCTCCCTAGGCATATTCTTGTCCAATTAGGGTTTTTAACCAATCTTGTGCATCCAATAGGTGTGTTTGTGTCCTTGGATGATCAATTAGGTCATTTTCGTCCTCCCTAGGCTTATTCTTGTCCAATTAGGGTTTTTAACCAATCTTGTGCTTCCAATAGGTGTGTTTGTGTCATTGGATGATCAATTAGGTCATTTTCGTCCTCCCTAGGCTTATTCTTGTCCAATTAGGGTTTTTAACCAATCTTGTGCATCCAATAGGTGTGTTTGTGTCATTGGATGATCAATTAGGTCATTTTCGTCCTCCCTAGGCTTATTCTTGTCCAATTAGGGTTTTTAACCAATCTTGTGCATCCAATAGGTGTGTTTGTTTCTTTGGATGATCAATTAGGTCATTTTCGCCCTCCGTAGGCCTATTCTTGTCCAATTAGGGTTTTTAAGCAATCTTGTGCATCCGATAAGTTTGTTTGTGTCATTGAATTAATATTTAGGTCATTTTCGTCCTCCCTAGGCATATTCTTGTCCAATTAGGGTTTTTAACCAATCTTGTGCATCCAATAGGTGTGTTTGTGTCATTGGATGATCAATTAGGTCAGTTTTGTCCTCCCTAGGCTTATTCTTGTCCAATTAGGGTTTTTAACCAATGTAGTGCATCCAATAGGGGTTTTTGTGTCATTGGATGATTAATTAGGTCATTTTCGTCCTCCCTAGGCATAATCTTGTCCAATTAAGGTTTTTAACCAATCTTGTGCATCCAATAGGTGTGTTTGTGTCATTGGATGATCAATTAGGTCATTTTCGTCCTCCCTATGCTTATTCTTGTCCAATTAGGGTTTTTAACCAATCTTGTGCATCCAATAGGTGTGTTTGTGTCATTGGATGATAAATTAGGTCATTTTCGTCCTCCCTAGGCTTATTCTTGTCCAATTAGGGTTTTTAACCAATCTTGTGCATCCAATAGGTGTTTTTGTGTCATTGGATGATCAATTAGGTCATTTTCGTCCTCCCTAGGCTTATTCTTGTCCAATTAGGGTTTTTAACCAATCTTGTGCATCCAATAGGTGTGTTTGTGTCATTGGATGATCAATTAGGTCATTTTCGTCCTCCCTAGGCTTATTCTTGTCCAATTAGGGTTTTTAACCAATCTTGGGCATCCGATAAGTTTGTTTGTGTCATTGAACTAATATTTAGGTCATTTTCGTCCTCCTTAGGCATATTCTTGTCCAATTAGGGTTTTTAACCAATCTTGTGCATCCAATAGGTGTGTTTGTGTCATTGAATGATCAATTAGGTCATTTTCGTCCTCCCAAGGCATATTCTTGTCCAATTAGGGTTTTTAACCAATCTTGTGCATCCAATAGGTGTGTTTGTGTCATTGGATGATCAATTAGGTGATTTTCGTCCTCCCTAGGCTTATTCTTGTCCAATTAGGGTTTTTAACCAATCTTGTGCATCCAATAGGTGTTTTTGTGTCATTGGATGATCAATTAGGTCATTTTCGTCCTCCCTAGGCTTATTCTTGTCCAATTAGGGTTTTTAACCAATCTTGTGCTTCCAATAGGTGTGTTTGTGTCATTGGATGATCAATTAGGTCATTTTCGTCCTCCCTAGGCTTATTCTTGTCCAATTAGGGTTTTTAACCAATCTTGTGCATCCAATAGGTGTGTTTGTGTCATTGAATTAACATTTAGGTCATTTTCGTCCTCCCTAGGCATATTCTTGTCCAATTATGGTTTTTAACCAATCTTGTGCATCCAATAGGTGTGTTTGTGTCATTGGATAATCAATTAGGTCATTTTCGTCCTCCCTAGGCTTATTCTTGTCCAATAAGGGTTTTTAACCAATCTTGTGCATCCAATAGGTGTGCTTGTGTCATTGGTTGATCAATTAGGTCATTTTCGTCCTTCCTAGGCATATTCTTGTCCAATTAGGGTTTTTAACCAATCTTGTGCATCCAATAGGTGTGTTTGTGTCATTGGATGATCAATTAGGTCATTTTCGTCCTCCCTAGGCTTATTCTTGTCCAATTAGGGTTTTTAACCAATCTTGTGCATCCAATAAGTTCATTTGTGTCAATGGATGATCAATTAGGTCATTTTCGTCCTCCCTATGCATATTCCCTTCCAATTAGGGTTTTTAACCAATCTTGTGCTTCCAATAGGTGTGTTTGTGTCATTGGATGATCAATTAGGTCATTTTCGTCCTCCCTAGACTTATTCTTGTCCAATTAGGGTTTTTAACCAATCTTGTGCTTTCAATAGGTGTGTTTGTGTCATTGGATGATCAATTAGGTCATTTTCGTCCTCCCTAGGCTTATTCTTGTCCAATTAGGGTTTTTAACCAATCTTGTGCATCCAATAGGTGTTTTTGTGTCATTGGATGATCAATTAGGTCATTTTCGTCCTCCCTAGGCTTATTCTTGTCCAATTAGGGTTTTTAACCAAACTTGTGCATCCAATAAGTTTGTTTATGTCATTGAATTAATATTTAGGTCATTTTCGTCCTCCCTAGGCATATTCTGGTCCAATTAGCGTTTTTAACCAATCTTGTGCTTCCAATAGGTGTGTTTGTGTCATTGGATGATCAATTAGGTCATTTTCGTCCTCCCTAGGCTTATTCTTGTCCAATTAGGGTTTTTAACCAATCTTGTGCATCCAATAAGTTTGTTTATGTCATTGAATTAATATTTAGGTCATTTTCGTCCTCCCTAGGCATATTCTTGTCCAATTAGGGTTTTTAACCAATCTTGTGCATCCAATAGGTGTGTTTGTGTCATTGGATAATCAATTAGGTCATTTTCGTCCTCCCTAGGCTTATTCTTGTCCAATAAGGGTTTTTAACCAATCTTGTGCATCCAATAGGTGTGCTTGTGTCATTGGTTGATCAATTAGGTAATTTTCGTCCTTCCTAGGCATATTCTTGTCCAATTAGGGTTTTTAACCAATCTTGTGCATCCAATAAGTGTGCTTGTGTCATTGGTTGATCAATTAGGTAATTTTCGTCCTTCCTAGACATATTCTTGTCCAATTAGGGTTTTTAACCAATCTTGTGCTTCCAATAGGTGTGTTTGTGTCATTGGATGATCAATTAGGTCATTTTCGTCCTCCCTAGGCTTATTCTTGTCCAATTAGGGTTTTTAACCAATCTTGTGCATCCAATAAGTTTGTTTATGTCATTGAATTAATATTTAGGTCATTTTCATCCTCCCTAGGCATATTCTGGTCCAATTAGGGTTTTTAACCAATCTTGTGCATCCAATAGGTGTGTTTGTGTCATTGGATGATCAATTAGGTCATTTTCGTCCACCCTAGGCTTATTCTTGTCCAATTAGGGTTTTTAATCAATCTTGTGCATCCAATAAGTTCATTTGTGTCATTGGATTAACATTTAGGTCATTTTCATCCTCCCAAGGCATATTCTTGTCCAATTAGGGTTTTTAACCAATCTTGTGCTTCCAATAGGTGTTTTTGTGTCATTGGATGATCAATTAGGTCATTTTCGTCCTCCCTAGGCTTATTCTTGTCCAATTAGGGTTTTTAACCAATCTTGTGCATCCAATAAGTTTGTTTATGTCATTGAATTAATATTTAGGTCATTTTCGTCCTCCCTAGGCATATTCTTGTCCAATTAGGGTTTTTAACCAATCTTGTGCATCCAATAGGTGTGTTTGTGTCATTGGATGATCAATTTGGTCATTTTCGTCCTCCCTAGGCATATTCTTGTCCAATTAGGGTTTTTAACCAATCTTGTGCATCCAATAACTTTGTTTATGTCATTGAATTAATATTTAGGTCATTTTCGTCCTCCCTAGGCATATTCTTGTCCAATTAGGGTTTTTAACCAATCTTGTGCATCCAATAGGTGTGTTTGTGTCATTGGATGATCAATTAGGTCATTTTCGTCCTCCCTAGGCTTATTCTTGTCCAATTAGGGTTTTTAACCAATCTTGTGCATCCAATAAGTTTGTTTATGTCATTGAATTAATATTTAGGTCATTTTCGTCCTCCCTAGGCATATTCTTGTCCAATTAGGGTTTTTAACCAATCTTGTGCATCCAATAGGTGTGTTTGTGTCACTAGATGATCAATTAGGTCATTTTCGTCCACCCTAGGCTTATTCTTGTCCAATTAGGGTTTTTAACCAATCTTGTGCATCCAATAACTTTGTTTATGTCATTGAATTAATATTTAGGTCATTTTCGTCCTCCCTAGGCATATTCTTGTCCAATTAGGGTTTTTAACCAATCTTGTGCATCCAATAGGTGTATTTGTGTCATTGGATGATCAATTAGGTCATTTTCGTCCTCCCTAGGCATATTTTTGTCCAATTAGGGTTTTTAACAAATCTTGTGCAGCCAATAGGTGTGTTTGTGTCATTGGAGGATCAATTAGGTCATTTTCGTCCTCCCTAGGCTTATTCTGGTCCAATTAGGGTTTTTAACCAATCTTGTGCATCCAATAGGTGTGTTTGTGTCATTGGATGATCAATTAGGTCATTTTCGTCCTCCCTAGGCTTATTCTTGTCCAATTAGGGTTTTTAACCAATCTTGTGCATCCAATAGGTGAGTTTGTGTCATTGGATTAACATATAGGTCATTTTCGTCCTCCCTAGGCTTATTTTTGTCCAATTAGGGTTTTTAACCAATCTTGTGCATCCAATAGATGTGTTTGTGTCATTGGATGATCAATTAGGTCATTTTCGTCCTCCCTATGCTTATTCTTGTCCAATTAGGGTTTTTAACCAATCTTGTGCATCCAATAAGTTTGTTTATGTCATTGAATTAATATTTAGGTCATTTTCGTCCTCCCTAGGCATATTCTTGTCCAATTAGGGTTTTTAACCAATCTTGTGCATCCAATAGGTGTGTTTGTGTCATTGGATGATCAATTAGGTCATTTTCGTCCTCCCTAGGCACATTCTTGTCCAATTAGGGTTTTTAACCAATTTTGTGCATCCAATAAGTTTGTTTATGTCATTGAATTAATATTTAGGTCATTTTCGTCCTCCCTAGGAATATTCTTGTCCAATTAGGGTTTTTATCCAATCTTGTGCATCCAATAGGTGTGTTTGTGTCATTGGATGATCAATTAGGTCATTTTCGTCCTCCCTAGGCTTATTCTTGTCCAATTAGGGTTTTTAACCAATCTTGTGCATCCAATAAGTTTGTTTATGTCATTGAATTAATATTTAGGTCATTTTCGTCCTCCCTAGGCATATTCTTGTCCAATTAGGGTTTTTAACCAATCTTGTGCATCCAATAGGTGTGTTTGTGTCATTGGATGATCAATTAGGTCATTTTCGTCCTCCCTAGGCTTATTCTTGTCCAATTAGGGTTTTTAACCAATCTTGTGCATCCAATAGGTGTGTTTGTGTCATTGGATGATCAATTAGGTCAATTTCGTCCTCCCTAGACTTATTCTTGACCAATTAGGGTTTTTAACCAATCTTGTGCATCCAATAGGTGTGTTTGTATCATTGGATGATCAATTAGGTCATTTTCGTTCTCCCTAGGCTTATTCTTGTCCAATTAGGGTTTTTGACCAATCTTGTGCATCCAATAAGTTTGTTTGTGTCATTGGATTAATATTTAGGTCATTTTCGTCCTCCCTAGGCATATTCTTGTCCAATTAGGGTTTTTAACCAATCTTGTGCATCCAATAGGTGTGTTTGTGTCATTGGATGATCAATTAGGTCATTTTCGTCCTCCCTAGGCTTATTCTTGTCCAATTAGGGTTTTTAACCAATCTTGTGCATCCAATAGGTGTGTTTGTGTCATTGGATGATCAATTAGGTCGTTTTCGTCCTCCCTAGGCTTATTCTTGTCCAATTAGGGTTTTTAACTAATCTTGTGCATCCAATAAGTTCATTTGTGTCATTGGATGATCAATTAGGTTATTTTCGTCCTCCATAGGCATATTCTTGTCCAACTAGGATTTTTAACCAATCTTGTGCATCCAATAGGTGTGTTTGTGTCATTGGATGATCAATTAGGTCATTTTCGTCCTCCATCGGCTTATTCTTGTCCAATTAGGGTTTTTAACCAATCTTGTGCATCCAATAACTTTGTTTGTGTCATTGAATTAATATTTAGGTCATTTTCGTCCTCCCTAGGCATATTCTTATCCAATTAGGGTTTTTAACCAATCTTGTGCATCCAATAGGTGTGTTTGTGTCATTGGATGATCAATTAGGTCATTTACGTCCTCCCTAGGCTTATTCTTGTCCAATTAGGGTTTTTAACCAATCTTGTGCATCCAATAGGTGTGTTTGTGTCATTGGATGATCAATTAGGTCATTTTCGTCCTCCCTAGGCATATTCTTGTCCAATTAGGGTTTTTAACCAATCTTGTGCATCTAATAGGTGTGTTTGTGTCCTTGGATGATCAATTAGGTCATTTTCGTCCTCCCTAGGCATATTCTTGTCCAATTAGGATTTTTAACCAATCTTGTGCATCCAATAGTTCTGTTTGTGTCATTGGATGATCAATTAGGTCATTTTCGTCCTCCCTAGGCTTATTCTTGTCCAATTAGGGTTTTTAACCAATCTTGTGCATCCGGTAAGTTTGTTTGTGTCATTGAATTAATATTTAGGTCATTTACGTCCTCCCTAGGCATATTCTTGCCCAATTAGGGTTTTTAACCAATCTTGTGCATCCAATAGGTGTGTTTGTGTCATTGGATGATCAATTAGGTCATTTTCGTCCTCCCTAGGCTTATTCTTGTCCAATTAGGGTTTTTAACCAATCTTGTGCATCTAATAGGTGTGTTTGTGTCATTGGATTAACATTTAGGTCATTTTCGTCCTCCCTAGGCATATTCTTGTCCAATTAGAGTTTTAGACCAATATTGTGCATCCAATGGGTTTTTAACCAATCTTGTGCATCCAATAGGTGTTTTTGTGTCATTGGATGATCAATTAGGTCATTTTGTTCTCCCTAGGCCTATTCTTGTCCAATTAGGGTTTTTAACCAATCTTGTGCATCCAATAGGTGTGTTTGTGTCATTGGATGATCAATTAGGTCATTTTCGTCCTCCCTATGCTTATTCTTGTCCAATTAGGGTTTTTAACCAATCTTGTGCATCCAATAAGTTTGTTTGTTTCATTGAACTAATATTTAGGTCATTTTCGTCCTCCCTAGGCATATTCTTGTCCAATTAGGGTTTTTAACAAATATTGTGCATCCAATAGGTGTGTTTGTGTCATTGGATGATCAATTAGGTCATTTTCGTCCTCCCTAGGCATATTCTTGTCCAATTAGGGTTTTTAACCAATCTTGTGCTTCCAATAGGTGTGTTTGTGACATTGGATGATCAATTAGGTCATTTTCGTCCTCCCTAGGCTTATTCTTGTCCAATTAGGGTTTTTAACCAATCTTGTGCATCCAATAAGTTTGTTTATGTCATTGAATTAATATTTAGGTCATTTTCGTCCTCCCTAGGCATATTCTTGTCCAATTAGGGTTTTTAACCAATCTTGTGCATCCAATAGGTGTGTTTGTGTCATTGGATGATCAATTAGGTCATTTTCGTCCTCCGTAGGCATATTCTTGTCCAATTAGGGTTTTTAACCAATTTTGTTCATCCAATAAGTTTGTTTATGTCATTGAATTAATATGTAGGTCATTTTCGTCCTCCCTAGGAATATTCTTGTCCAATTAGGCTTTTTAACCAATCTTGTGCATCCAATAGGTGTGTTTGTGTCATTGGATGATCAATTAGGTCACTTTCGTCCTCCCTAGGCTTATTCTTGTCCAATTAGGGTTTTTAACTAATCGTGTGCATCCAATAAGTTCATTTGTGTCATTGGATGATCAATTAGGTCATTTTCGTCCTCCCTAGGCATATTCTTGTCCAATTAGGGTTTTTAACCAATCTTGTGCATCCAATAGGTGTGTTTGTGTCATTGGATGATCAATTAGGTCATTTTCGTCCTCCCTAGGCTTATTCTTGTCCAATTAGGGTTTTTAACCAATCTTGTGCATCCAATAGGTGTGTTTGTGTCATTGGATGATCAATTAGGTGATTTTCCTCCTCCCTAGGCATATTCTTGTCCAATTAGGGTTTTTAACCAATCTTGTGCATCCAATAAGTTAAGTTGTGTCATTGGACTAACATTTAGGTCATTTTCGTCCTCCCTAGGCTTATTCTTGTCCAATTAGGGTTTTTAACCAATCTTGTGCATCCAATAGGTGTGTTTGTGTCATTGGATGATCAATTTGGTCATTTTCGTCCTCCATAGGCTTATTCTTGTCCAATTAGGGTTTTTAACCAATCTTGTGCATCCAATAAGTTGAGTTGTGTCATTGGATTAACATTTAGGTCATTTTCGTCCTCCCTAGGCATATTCTTGTCCAATTAGGGTTTTTAACCAATCTTGTGCATCCAATAGGTGTGTTTGTGTCATTGGATGATCAATTAGGTCATTTTCGTCCTCCCTAGGCTTATTCTTGTCCAATTAGGGTTTTTAACCAATCTTGTGCATCCGATAAGTTTGTTTGTGTCATTGAATTAATATTCAGGTCATTTTCGTCCTCCCTAGGCTTATTCTTGTCCAATTAGAGTTTTTAACCAATCTTGTGCATCCAATAGGTGTATCTGTGTCATTGGATGATCAATTAGGTCATTTTCGTCCTCCCTAGGCATATTCTTGTCCAATTAGGGTTTTTAACCAATCTTGTGCATCCAATAGGTGTGTTTGTGTTATTGGATGATCAATTAGGTCATTTTCGTCCTCCCTAGGCTTATTCTTGTTCAATTAGGGTTTTTAACCAATCTTGTGCATCCAACAAGTTTGTTTATGTCATTGAATTAATATTTAGGTCATTTTCGTCCTCCCTAGGCATATTCTTGTCCAATTAGGGTTTTTAACCAATCTTGTGCATCCAATAGGTGTGTTTGTGTCATTGGATGATCAATTAGGTCATTTTCGTCCTCCCTAGGCTTATTCTTGTCCAATTAGGGTTTTTAACCAATCTTGTGCATCCAATAAGTTCATTAGTGTCATTGGATAATCAATTAGTTCATTTTCGTCCTCCCTAGGCATATTATTGTCCAATTAGGGTTTTTAACCAATCTTGTGCATCCAATAAGTTTGTTTGTGTCATTGAATTAATATTTACGTCATTTTCGTCCTCCCTAGGCATATTATTGTCCAATTAGGGTTTTTAACCAATCTTGTGCATCCAATAAGTTCATTTGTGTTATTGGATTAACATTTAGGTCATATTCGTCCTCCGTAGGCATATTCTTGTCCAATTAGGGTTTTTAACCAATCTTGTGCATCCAATAGGTGTGTTTGTGTCATTGGATGATCAATTAGGTCATTTTCGTCCTCCCTAGGCTTATTCTTGTCCAATTAGGGTTTTTAACCAATCTTGTGCATCCAATAAGTTCATTAGTGTCATTGGATGATGAATTAGGTCATTTTCATCCTCCCTAGGCATGTTCTTGTCCAATTAGGGTTTTTAACCAATCTTGTGCATCCAATAGGTGTGTTTGTGTCATTGGATGATCAATTAGGTCATTTTCGTCCTCCCTAGGCTTATTCTTGTCCAATTAGGGTTTTTAACCAATCTTGTGCATCCAATAAGTGGAGTTATGTCATTGGATTAACATTTAGGTCATTTTCGTCATCCCTAGGCTTATTCTTGTCCAATTAGGGTTTTTAACCAATCTTGTGCATCCAATAGGTGTGTTTGTGTCATTGGATGATCAATTAGGTCATTTTCGTCCTCCCAAGGCTTATTCTTGTCCAATTAGGGTTTTTAACCAATCTTGTGCATCCAATAAGTTCATTTGTGTCATTGGATTAACATTTAGGTCATTTTCGTCCTCCCTAGGCATATTCTTGTCCAATTAGGGTTTTTAACCAATCTTAAGCTTCCAATAGGTGTGTTTATGTCATTGGATGATCAATTAGGTCATTTTCGTCCTCCCTAGGCTTATTCTTGTCCAATTAGGGTTTTTAACCAATCTTGTGCATCCAATAAGTTCATTTGTGTCATTGGATGATCAATTAGGTCATTTTCGTCCTCCCTAGGCTTATTCATGTCCAATTAGGTTTTTTAACCAATCTTGTGCATCCAATAAGTTCATTTGTGTCATTGGATTAACATTTAGGTCATTTTCGTCCTCCCTAGGCATATTCTTGTCCAATTAGGGTTTTTAACCAATCTTGTGCTTCCAATAGGTGTGTTTGTGATATTGGATGATCAATTAGGTCATTTCAGTCCTCCCTAGGCTTATTCTTGTCCAATTAGGGTTTTTAACCAATCTTGTGCATCCAATAAGTTTGTTTATGTCATTGAATTAATATTTAGGTCATTTTCGTCCTCCCTAGGCATATTCTTGTCCAATTAGGGTTTTTAACCAATATTGTGCATCCAATAGGTGTGTTTGTGTCATTGGATGATCAATTAGGTCATTTTCGTCCTCCCTAGGCATATTCTTGTCCAATTAGGGTTTTTAACCAATCTTGTGCTTCCAATAGGTGTCTTTGTGACATTGGATGATCAATTAGGTCATTTTCGTCCTCCCTAGGCTTATTCTTGTCCAATTAGGGTTTTTAACCAATCTTGTGCATCCAATAAGTTTGTTTATGTCATTGAATTAATATTTAGGTCATTTTCGTCCTCCCTAGGCATATTCTTGTCCAATTAGGGTTTTTAACCAATCTTGTGCATCCAATAGGTGTTTTTGTGTCACTGGATGATGAATTTAGGTCATTTTAGTTCTCCCTAGGCATATTCTTGTCCAATTAGGGTTTTTAACCAATCTTGTGCATCCAATAGGTGTGTTTGTGTCATTGGATGATCAATTAGGTCATTTTCGTCCTCCCTAGGCTTATTCTTGTCCAATTAGGGTTTTTAACCAATCTTGTGCATCCAATAGGTGTGTTTGTGTCATTGCATGATCGATTAGGTCATCGTCGTCCTCTCTAGGCTTATTCTTGCCCAATTAGGGTTTTTAACCAATCTTGTGCATCCAATAGTTGTGTTTGTGTCATTGGATGATCAATTAGGTTATTTTCTTCCTCCCTAGGCTTATTCTTGTCCAATTAGGGTTTTTAACCAATCTTGTGCATCCAATAGGTGTGTTTGTGTCATTGGATGACCAATTAGGTCATTTTCGTGCTCCCTAGGCATATTCTTGTCCAATTAGGGTTTTTAACCAATCTTGTGCATCCAATAGGTGTGTTTGTGTCATTGGATGATCAATTAGGTCATTTTCGTCCTCCCTAGGCTTATTCTTGTCCAATTAGGGTTTTTAACCAATCTTGTGCATCCAATAGGTGTGTTTGTGTCATTGGATGATCGATTAGGTCATTTTCGTCATCCCTAGGCATATTCTTGTGCAATTAGGTTTTTTAACCAATCTTGTGCATCCAATAGGTGTGTTTGTGTCATTGGATGATCATTTAGGTCATTTTTGTCCTCCCTAGGCTTATTCTTGTCCAATTAGGGTTTGTAACCAATCGTGTGAATCCGATAAGTTTGTTTGTGTCATTGAATTAATATTTAGGTCATTTTCGTCCTCCCTAGGCATATTCTTGTCCAATTAGGGTTTTTAACCAATCTTGTGCATCCAATAGGTGTGCTTGTGTCATTGGATGATCAATTAGGTCATTTTCGTCCTCGCTAGGCTTATTCTTGTCCAATTAGGGTTTTTAACCAATCTTGTGCATCCAATAGGTGTGTTTGTATCATTGGATGATCAATTAGGTCATTTTCGTCCTCCCTAGGCTTATTCTTGTCCAATTAGGGTTTTTAACCAATCTTGTGCATCCAATAGGTGTGTTTGTGTCATTGGATGATCAATTAGGTCATTTTCGTCCTCCCTAGGCTTATTCTTGTCCAATTAGGGTTTTTAACCAATCTTGTGCATCCAATAAGTTCATTTGTGTCATTGGACTAACATTTAGCTCATTTTCGTCCTCCCTAGGCATATTCTTATCCAATTAGGGTTTTTAACCAATCTTGTGCATCCAATAAGTTGAGTTGTGTCATCGAATTAATATTTAGGTCATTTTCGTCCTCCCTAGGCATATTGTTGTCCAATTAGGGTTTTTAACCAATCTTGTGCATCCAATTGGTGTGTTTGTGTCATTGGATGATCAATTAGGTCATTTTCGTCCTCCCTAGGCTTATTCTTGTCCAATTAGGGTTTTTAACCAATCTTGTGCATCCAATAGGTGTGTTTGTGTCATTGAATTAATATTTAGGTAATTTTCGTCCTCCCTAGGCATATTCTTGTCCAATTATGGTTTTTAACCAATCTTGTGCATCCAATAGGTGTGTTTGTGTCATTGGATAATCAATTAGGTCATTTTCGTCCTCCCTAGGCTTATTCTTGTCCAATAAGGGTTTTTAACCAATCTTGTGCATCCAATAGGTGTGTTTGTGTCATTGGTTGATCAATTAGGTAATTTTCGTCCTTCCTAGGCATATTCTTGTCCAATTAGGGTTTTTAACCAATCTTGTGCATCCAATAGGTGTGTTTGTGTCATTGGATGATCAATTAGGTCATTTTCGTCCTCCCTAGGCTTATTCTTGTCCAATTAGGGTTTTTAACCAATCTTGTGCATCCGATAAGTTTGTTTGTGTCATTGAATTAATATATAGGTAATTTTCGTCCTCCCTAGGCATATTCTTGTCCAATTAGGGTTTTTAACCAATCTTGTGCATCCAATAGGTGTGTTTGTGTCATTGGATGATCAATTAGGTCATTTTCGTCCTCCCTAGGCTTATTCTTGTCCAATTAGGGTTTTTAACCAATCTTGTGCATCCAATAAGTTGAGTTGTGTCATTGGATTAACATTTAGGTCATTTTCGTCCTCCCTAGGCTTATTCTTGTCAAATTAGGGTTTTTAACCAATCTTGTGCATCCAATAACTTTGTTTGTGTCCTTGAATTTATATTTAGGTCATTTTCGTCCTCCCTAGGCATATTCTTGTCCAATTAGGGTTTTTAACCAATCTTGTGCATCCAATAGGTGTGTTTGTGGCAATGGATGATCAATTAGTTCCTTTTCGTCCTCCCTAGGCTTATTCTTGTCCAATTAGGGTTTTTAACCAATCTTGTGCATCCAATAGGTGTGTTTGTGTCATTGGATGATCAATTAGGTCATTTTCGTCCTCCCTAGGCTTATTCTTGTCCAATTAGGGTTTTTAACCAATCTTGTGCATCCAATAAGTTTGTTTGTTTCATTGAACTAATATTTAGGTCATTTTCGTCCTCCCTAGGCATATTCTTGTCCAATTAGGGTTTTTAACCAATCTTGTGTATCCAATAGGTGTGTTTGTGTCATTGGATGATCAATTAGGTCATTGTCGTCCTCCGTAGGCATATTCTTGTCCAATTAGGGTTTTTAACCAATTTTGTTCATCCAATAAGTTTGTTTATGTCATTGAATTAATATTTAGGTCATTTTCGTCCTCCTTAGGCATATTCTTGTCCAATTAGGGTTTTTAACCAATCTTGTGCATCCAATAGGTGTGTTTGTGTCATTGGATGATCAATTAGGTCATTTTCGTCCTCCCTAGGCTTATTCTTGTCCAATTAGGGTTTTTAACCAATCTTGTGCATCCAATAGGTGTGTTTGTGTCATTGGATGATCAATTAGGTCATTTTCGTCCTCCCTAGGCTTATACTTGTCCAATTAGGGTTTTTAACCAATATTGTGCATCCAATAGGTGTGTTTGTGTCATTGGATGATCAATTAGGTCATTTTCGTCCTCCCTAGGCATATTCTTGTCCAATTAGGGTTTTTAACCAATCTTGTGCTTCCAATAGGTGTGTTTGTGACATTGGATGATCAATTAGGTCATTTTCGTCCTCCCTAGGCTTATTATTGTCCAATTAGGGTTTTTAACCAATCTTGTGCATCCAATAAGTTTGTTTATGTCATTGAATTAATATTTAGGTCATTTTCGTCCTCCCTAGGCATATTCTTGTCCAATTAGGGTTTTTAACCAATCTTGTGCATCCAATAGGTGTGTTTGTGTCATTGGATGATCAATTAGGTCATTTTCGTCCTCCCTAGGCTTATTCTTGTCCAATTAGGGTTTTTAACCAATCTTGTACATCTAATAAGGTCATTTGTGTCATTGGATTAACATTTAGGTCATTTTCGTCCTCCCTAGGCATATTCTTGTCCAATTAGGGTTTTTAACCCATCTCGTGCATCCAATAGGTGTGTTTGTGTCATTGGATGATCAATTAGGTCATTTTCGTCCTCCCTAGGCTTATTCTTGTCCAATTAGGGTTTTTAACCAATCTTGTGCATCCAATAGGTGTGTTTGTGTCATTGGATGATCAATTAGGTCATTTTTCGTCCTCCCTAAGCTTATTCTTGTCCAATTAGGGTTTTTAACCAATCTTATGCATCCAATAGGTGTGTTTGTGTCATTGGATGATCAATTAGGTCATTTTCGTCCTCCCTAGGCTTATTCTTGTCCAATTAGGGTTTTTAACCAATCTTGTGCATCCAATAGGTGTGTTTGTGTCATTGGATGATCAATTAGGTCATTTTCGTCCTCCCTAGGCTTATTCTTGTCCAATTAGGGTTTTTAACCAATCTTGTGCATCCAATAGGTGTGTTTGTGTCATTGGATGATCAATTAGGTCATTTTCGTCCTCCCTAGGCATATTCTTGTCCAAATTCGGGTTTTTAACCAATCTTGTGCATCCAATAGGTGTGTTTGGTTCATTGGATGATCAATTAGGTCATTTTCATCCTCCCTAGGCATATTCTTGTCCAATTAGGGTTTTTAACCAATCTTGTGCATCCAATAGGTGTGTTTGTGTCATTGGATGATCAATTAGGTCATTTTCGTCCTCCCTAGGCTTATTCTTGTCCAATTAGGGTTTTTAACCAATCTTGTGCATCCAATAGGTGTGTTTGTGTCATTGGATGATCAATTAGGTCATTTTCTTCCTCCCTAGGCTTATTCTTGTCCAATTAGGGTTTTTAACCAATCTTGTGCATCCAATAACTTTGTTTATGTCATTGGATGATCAATTAGGTCATTTTCGTCCTCCCTAGGCTTATTCTGGTCCAATTAGGGTTTTTAACCAATCTTGTGCATCCAAAAAGTTTCTTTATGTCATTGAATTAATATTTAGGTCATTTTCGTCCTCCCTTGGCATATTCTTGTCCAATTAGGGTTTTTAACCAATCTTGTGCATCCAATAGGTGTGTTTGTGTCATTGGATGATCAATTAGGTCATTTTCGTCCTCCCTAGGCTTATTCTTGTCCAATTAGGGTTTTTAACCAATCTTGTGCATCCAATAGGTGTGTTTGTGTCATTGGATGATCAATTAGGTTACTTTTGTCCTCCCTAGGCTTATTCTTGTCCAATTAGGGTTTTTAACCAATCTTGTGCATCCAATAGGTGTGTTTGTGTCATTGGATGATCAATTAGGTCATTTTCGTCCTTCCTTGGCATATTCTTGTCCAATTAGGGTTTTTAACCAATCTTGTGCATCCAATAGGTGTGTTTGTGTCATTGGATGATCAATTAGGTCATTTTCGTCCTCCCAAGGCTTATTCTTGTCCAATTAGGGTTTTTAACCAATCTTGTGCATCCAATAGGTGTTTTTGTGTCATTGGATGATCAATTAGGTCATTTTCGTCCTCCCTAGGCTTATTCTTGTCCAATTAGGGTTTTTAACCAAACTTGTGCATCCAATAAGTTTGTTTATGTCATTGAATTAATATTTAGGTCATTTTCGTCCTCCCTAGGCATATTCTGGTCCAATTAGCGTTTTTAACCAATCTTGTGCTTCCAATAGGTGTGTTTGTGTCATTGGATGATCAATTAGGTCATTTTCGTCCTCCCTAGGCTTATTCTTGTCCAATTAGGGTTTTTAACCAATCTTGTGCATCCAATAAGTTTGTTTATGTCATTGAATTAATATTTAGGTCATTTTCGTCCTCCCTAGGCATATTCTTGTCCAATTAGGGTTTTTAACCAATCTTGTGCATCCAATAGGTGTGTTTGTGTCATTGGATAATCAATTAGGTCATTTTCGTCCTCCCTAGGCTTATTCTTGTCCAATAAGGGTTTTTAACCAATCTTGTGCATCCAATAGGTGTGTTTGTGTCATTGGTTGATCAATTAGGTCACTTTCGTCCTTCCTAGGCATATTCTTGTCCAATTAGGGTTTTTAACCAGTCTTGGGCATCCAATAGGTGTTTGTGTCATTGGATGATCAATTAGGTCATTTTCGTCCTCCCAAGGCTTATTCTTGTCCAATTAGGGTTTTTAACCAATCTTGTGCATCCAATAAGTTCATTTGTGTCATTGGATTAACATATAGGTCATTTTCGTCCTCCCTAGGCATATTCTTGTCCAATTAGGGTTTTTAACCAATCTTGTGCTTCCAATAGGTGTGTTTGTGTCATTGGATGATCAATTAGGTCATTTTCGTCCACCCTATTATTATTCTTGTCCAATTAGAGTTTTTAACCAATCTTGTGCATCAAATAACTTTGTTTGTGTCATTGAATTAATATTTAGGTCATTTTCGTCCTCCCTAGGTATCATCTTGTCCAATTAGGGTTTTTAACCAATCTTTTGCATCCAATAGGTGTGTTTGTGTCATTGGATGATCAATTAGGTCATTTTCGTCCTTCCTAGGCTTATTCTGGTCCAATTAGGGTTTTTAACCAATCTTATGCATCCAATAACTTTGTTTGTGTCATTGATTTAATATTTAGGTCATTTTCGTCCTCCCTAGGCATGTTCTTGTCTAATTAGGGTTTTTAACCAATCTTGTGCATTCAATAGGTGTGTTTGTGTCATTGGATGATCAATTAGGTCATTTTCGTCCTCCCTAGGCTTATTCTTGTCCAAGTAGGGTTTTTAACCAATGTTGTGCATCCAATAGGTGTGTTTGTGTCATTGGATGATCAATTAGGTCATTTTCGTCCTCCCTAGGCATATTCTTGTCCAATTATGGTTTTTAACCAATCTTGTGCATCCAATAGGTGTGTTTGTGTCATTGGATAATCAATTAGGTCATTTTCGTCCTTCCTAGGCTTATTCTTGTCCAATAAGGGTTTTTAACCAATCTTGTGCATCCAATAGGTGTGCTTGTGTCATTGGTTGATCAATTAGGTAGTTTTCGTCCTTCCTAGGCATATTCTTGTCCAATTAGGGTTTTTAACCAATCTTGTGCATCCAATAGGTGTGTTTGTGTCATTGGATGATCAATTAGGTCATTTTCGTCCTCCCAAGGCTTATTCTTGTCCAATTAGGGTTTTTAACCAATCTTGTGCATCCAATAAGTTCATTTGTGTCATTGGATTAACATTTAGGTCATTTTCGTCCTCCCTAGGCATATTCTTGTCCAATTAGGGTTTTTAACCAATCTTAAGCTTCCAATAGGTGTGTTTATGTCATTGGATGATCAATTAGGTCATTTTCGTCCTCCCTAGGCTTATTCTTGTCCAATTAGGGTTTTTAACCAATCTTGTGCATCCAATAAGTTCATTTGTGTCATTGGATGATCAATTAGGTCATTTTCGTCCTCCCTAGGCATATTCTTGTATAACTAGGGTTTTTAACCAATCTTGTGCATCCAGTAGGTGTGTTTGTGTCATTGGATGATCAATTAGGTCATTTTCGTCCTCCCTAGGCTTATTCTTGTCCAATTAGGGTTTTTAACCAATCTTGTGCATCCAATAGGTGTGTTTGTGTCATTGGATGATCAATTAGGTCATTTTCGTCCTCCCTAGGCTTATTCTTGTCCAATTAGGGTTTTTAACCAATCTTGTGCATCAAATAAGTTTGTTTGTGTCATTGAATTAATATTTAGGTCATTTTCGTCCTCCCTAGGCATATTCTTGTCCAATTAGGGTTTTTAACCAATCTTGTGCATCCAATAGGTGTGTTTGTGTCATTGGATGATCAATTAGGTCATTTTCGTCCTCCCTAGGCTTATTCTTGTCCAATTAGGGTTTTTAACCAATCTTGTGCATCCAATAAGTTTGTTTGTGTCATTGAATTAATACTTAGGTCATTTTCGTCCTCCCTAGGCATCATCTTGTCCAATTAGGGTTTTTAACCAATCTTTTGCATCCAATAGGTGTGTTTGTGTTATTGGATGATCAATTAGGTCATTTTCGTCCTCCCTAGGCTTATTCTTGTCCAATTAGGGTTTTTAACCAATCTTGTGCATCCAATAAGTTTGTTTGTGTCATTGAATTAATATTTAGGTCATTTTCGTCCTCCCTAGGCATATTCTTGTCCAATTAGGGTTTTTAAACAATTTTGTGCATCCAATAGGTGTGTTTGTGTCATTGGATGATCAATTAGGTCATTTTCGTCCTCCCTAGTCTTATTCTTGTCCAATTAGGGTTTTTAATCAATCTTGTGCATCCAATAAGTTCATTTGTGTCAATGGATGATCAATTAGGTCATTTTCGTCCTCCCTTTGCATATTCTTGTCCAACTAGGGTTTTTAACCAATCTTGTGCATCCAATAGGTGTGTTTGTGTCATTGGATGATCAATTAGGTCATTTTCGTCCTCCCTAGGCTTATTCTTGTCCAATTAGGGTTTTTAACCAATATTGTGCATCCAATAACTTTGTTTGTGTCATTGAATTAATATTTAGGTCATTTTCGTCCTTCCTAGGCATATTCTTGTCCAATTAGGGTTTTTAACCAATCTTGTGCATCCAATAGGTGTGTTTGTGTCATTCAATGATCAATTAGGTCATTTTCGTCCTCCCTAGGTTTATTCTTGTCCAATTAGGGTTTTTAACCAATCTTGTGCATCCAATAGGTGTGTTTGTGTCATTGGATGATCAATTAGGTCATTTTCGTCCTCCCTAGGTTTATTCTTGTCCAACTAGGGTTTTTAACCAATCTTGTGCATCCAATAGGTGTGTTTGTGTCATTGGATGATCAATTAGGTCATTTTCGTCCTCCCTAGGCTTATTCTTGTCCAATTAGGGTTTTTAACCAATCTTGTGCATCCAATAGGTGTGTTTGTGTCATTGGATGATCAATTAGGTCATTTTCGTCCTCCCTAGGCTTATTCTTGTCCAATTAGGGTTTTTAACCAATCTTGTGCATCCGATAAGTTCATTTGTGTCAATGGATTAATATTTAGGTCATTTTCGTCCTCCCTAGGCATATTCTTGTCCAATTAGGGTTTTTAACCAATCTTGTGCATCCAATAGGTGTGTTTGTGTCATTGGATGATCAATTAGGTCATTTTCGTCCTCCCTAGGCTTATTCTTGTCCAATTAGGGTTTTTAACCAATCTTGTGCATCCAATAAGTTTGTTTGTGTCATTGGATGATCAATTAGGTCATTTTCGTCCTCCCTAGGCATATTATTGTCCAATTAGGGTTTTTAACCAATCTTGTGCATCCAATAAGTTCATTTGTGTTATTGGATTAACATTTAGGTCATATTCGTCCTCCCTAGGCATATTCTTGTCCAATTAGGGTTTTTAACCAATCTTGTGCATCCAATAAGTTTGTTTATGTCATTGAATTAATATTTAGGTCATTTTCGTCCTCCCTAGGCATATTCTTGTCCAATTAGGGTTTTTAACCAATCTTGTGCTTCCAATAGGTGTGTTTGTGTCACTGGATGATCAATTAGGTCATTTTCGTCCTCCGTAGGCATATTCTTGTCCAATTACGGTTTTTAACGAATCTTGTGCATCCAACATGTGTGTTTGTGTCATTGGATGATCAATTAGGTCATTTTTGTCCTCCCTAGGCTTATTCTTGTCCAATTAGGGTTTTTAACCAATCTTGTGCATCCAATAAGTTTGTTTGTGTCATTGAATTAATATTTAGGTCATTTTCGTCCTCCCTAGGCATATTATTGTCCAATTAGTGTTTTTAACCAATCTTGTGCATCCAATAGGTGTGTTTGTGTCATTGGATGATCAATTAGGTCATTTGTGTCCTCCCTAGGCATATTCTTGTCCAATTAGGGTTTTTAACCAATCTTGTGCATCCAATAGGTGTGTTTGTGTCATTGGATGATCAATTAGGTCATTTTCGTCCTCCCTAGGCTTATTCTTGTCCAATTAGGGTTTTTAACCAATCTTGTGCATCCAATAAGTTCATTTATGTCATTGGATTAACATTTAGGTCATTTTCGTCCTTCCTAGGCATATTCTTGTCCAATTAGGGTTTTTAACCAATCTTGTGCATCCAATAGGTGTGTTTGTGTCATTGGATGATCAATTAGGTCATTTTCGTCCTCCCTAGGCTTATTCTTGTCCAATTAGGGTTTTTAACCAATCTTGTGCATCCAATAGGTGTGTTTATGTCATTGGATGCTCAATTAGGTCATTTTTGTCCTCCCTAGGCTTATTCTTGTCCAATTAGGGTTTTTAACCAATCTTGTGCATCCAATAGGTGTGTTTGTGTCATTGGATGATCAATTAGGTCATTTTCGTCCTCCCTAGGCTTATTCTTGTCCAATTAGGGTTTTTAACCAATCTTGTGCATCCAATAACTTTGAATGTGTCATTGAATTAATATTTAGGTCATTTTCGTCCTCCCTAGGCATATTCTTGTCCAACTAGGGTTTCAAACCAATCTTGTGCATCCAATAGGTGTGTTTGTGTCATTGGATGATCAATTAGGTCATTTTCGTCCTCTCTAGGCTTATTCTTGTCCAATTAGGGTTTTTAACCAATCTTGTGCATCCAATAGGTGTGTTTGTGTCATTGGATGATCAATTAGGTCATTTTCGTTCTCCCTAGGCTTATTCTTGTCCAATTAGGGTTTTTAACCAATCTTATGCATCCAATATGTTCATTTGTGTTATTGGATTAACATTTAGGTCATATTCGTGCTCCCTAGGCATATTCTTGTCCAATTTGGGTTTTTAACCAATCTTGTGCATCCAATAGGTGTGTTTGTGTCATTGGATGATCAATTAGGTCATTTTCGTCCTCCCTAGGCATATTCTTGTCCAATTAGGGTTTTTAACCAATCTTGTGCATCCAATAGGTGTGTTTGTGTCATTGGATGATCAATTAGGTCATTTTCGTCCTCCCTAGGCTTATTCTTGTCCAATTAGGGTTTTTAACCAATCTTGTGCATCCAATAACTTTGTTTGTGTCATTGAATTAATATTTAGGTCATTTTCGTCCTCCCTAGGCATATTCTCTTCCAATTAGGGTTTTAACCAATCTTGTGCATCCAATAGGTGTGTTTGTGTCATTGGATGATCAATTAGGTCATTTTCGTCCTCCCTAGGCATATTCTTGTCCAATTAGGGTTTTTAACCAATCTTGTGCATCCAATAGGTGTGTTTGTGTCATTGGATGATCAATTAGGTCATTTTCGTCCTTCCTTGGCATATTCTTGTCCAATTAGGGTTTTTAACCAATCTTGTGCATCCAATAGGTGTGTTTGTGTCATTGGATGATCAATTAGGTCATTTTCGTCCTCCCAAGGCTTATTCTTGTCCAATTAGGGTTTTTAACCAATCTTGTGCATCCAATAGGTGTTTTTGTGTCATTGGATGATCAATTAGGTCATTTTCGTCCTCCCTAGGCTTATTCTTGTCCAATTAGGGTTTTTAACCAAACTTGTGCATCCAATAAGTTTGTTTATGTCATTGAATTAATATTTAGGTCATTTTCGTCCTCCCTAGGCATATTCTGGTCCAATTAGCGTTTTTAACCAATCTTGTGCTTCCAATAGGTGTGTTTGTGTCATTGGATGATCAATTAGGTCATTTTCGTCCTCCCTAGGCTTATTCTTGTCCAATTAGGGTTTTTAACCAATCTTGTGCATCCAATAAGTTTGTTTATGTCATTGAATTAATATTTAGGTCATTTTCGTCCTCCCTAGGCATATTCTTGTCCAATTAGGGTTTTTAACCAATCTTGTGCATCCAATAGGTGTGTTTGTGTCATTGGATAATCAATTAGGTCATTTTCGTCCTCCCTAGGCTTATTCTTGTCCAATAAGGGTTTTTAACCAATCTTGTGCATCCAATAGGTGTGTTTGTGTCATTGAATTAATATTTAGGTCATTTTCGTCCTCCCTAGGTATCATCTTGTCCAATTAGGGTTTTTAACCAATCTTTTGCATCCAATAGGTGTGTTTGTGTCATTGGATGATCAATTAGGTCATTTTCGTCCTTTCTAGGCTTATTCTTGTCCAATTAGGGTTTTTAACCAATCTTGTGCATCCAATAACTTTGTTTGTGTCATTGATTTAATATTTAGGTCATTTTCGTCCTCCCTAGGCATGTTCTTGTCCAATTAGGGTTTTTAACCAATCTTGTGCATTCAATAGGTATGTTTGTGTCATTGGATGATCAATTAGGTCATTTTCGTCCTCCCTAGGCTTATTCTTGTCCAAGTAGGGTTTTTAACCAATGTTGTGCATCCAATAGGTGTGTTTGTGTCATTGGATGATCAATTAGGTCATTTTTGTCCTCCCTAGGCTTATTCTTGTCCAATTAGGGTTTTTAATCAATCTTGTGCATCCAATAAGTTCATTTGTGTCATTGGATTAACATTTAGGTCACTTTCGTCCTCCCTAGGCTTATTCTTGTCCAAGTAGGGTTTTTAACCAATCTTGTGCATCCAATAGGTGTGTTTGTGTCATTGGATGATCAATTAGGTCATTTTCGTCCTGCCTAGGCTTATTCTTGTCCAATTAGGGTTTTTAACCAATCTTGTGCATCCAATAACTTTGTTTGTGTCATTGAATTAATATTTAGGTCATTTTCCTCCTCCCTAGGCATATTCTTGTCCAATTCGGGTTTTTAAACAATTTTGTGCATCCAATAGGTGTGTTTGTGTCATTGGATGACCAATTAGGTTATTTTCGTCCTCCCTAGTCTTATTCTTGTCCAATTAGGGTTTTTAATCAATCTTGTGCATCCAATAAGTTCATTTGTGTCATTGGATTAACATTTAGGTCATTTTCGTCCTCCCTAGGCATATTCTTGTCCAATTAGGGTTTTTAACCAATCTTGTGCTTCCAATAGGTGTGTTTGTGTCATTGGATGATCAATTAGGTCATTTTCGTCCACTCTAGGCTTATTCTTGTCCAATTAGGGTTTTTAACCAATCTTGTGCATCCAATAGGTGTGTTTGTGTCATTGAATTAATATTTAGGTCATTTTCGTCCTCCCTAGGCATATTCTTGTCCAATTATGGTTTTTAACCAATCTTGTGCATCCAATAGGTGTGTTTGTGTCATTGGATAATCAATTAGGTCATTTTCGTCCTTCCTAGGCTTATTCTTGTCCAATAAGGGTTTTTAACCAATCTTGTGCATCCAATAGGTGTGCTTGTGTCATTGGTTGATCAATTAGGTAATTTTCGTCCTTCCTAGGCTTATTCTTGTCCAATTAGGGTTTTTAACCAATCTTGTGCATCCAATAAGTTCATTTGTGTCATTGGATTAACATATAGGTCATTTTCGTCCTCCCTAGGCATATTCTTGTCCAATTAGGGTTTTAACCAATCTTGTGCATCCAATAAGTTTGTTTGTGTCATTGAATTAATATTTAGGTCATTTTCGTCCTCCCTAGGCATATTCTGGTCCAGATAGGGTTTTTAACCAATCTTGTGCATCCAATAGGTGTGTTTGTGTCATTGGATGATCAATTAGGTCATTTTCGTCCTCCCTAGGCTTATTCTTTACCAATTAGGGTTTTTAACCAATCTTGTGCATCCAATAAGTTTGTTTGTGTCATTGAATTAATATTTAGGTCATTTTCGTCCTCCCTAGGCATATTCTTGTCCAATTAGGGTTTTTAGCCAATCTCGTCCCTCCAATAGGTGTGTTTGTGTCATTGGATGATCAATTAGGTCATTTTCGTCCTCCCTAGGCTTATTCTTGTCCAATTTCGGTTTCTAACCAATCTTGTGCATCCAATAACTTTGTTTGTGTCATTGAATTAATATTTAGGTCCTTTTCCTCCTCCCTATGCATATTGTTGTCCAATTAGGGTTTTTAACCAATGTTGTGCATCCAATAGGTGTGTTTGTGTCATTGGATGATCAATTAGGTCATTTTCGTCCTCCCTAGGCTTATTCTTGTCCAATTAGGGTTTTTAATCAATCTTGTGCATCCAATAAGTTCATTTGTGTCATTGGATTAACATTTAGGTCACTTTCGTCCTCCCTAGGCATATTCTTGTCCAATTAGGGTTTTTAACCAATCTTGTGCTTCCAATAGGTGTGTTTGTGTCATTGGATGATCAATTAGGTCATTTTCGTCCTCCCTAGGCTTATTCTTGTCCAATTAGGGTTTTTAACCAATCTTGTGCATCGAATAAGTTTGTTTGTGTCATTGAATTAATATTTAGGTCATTTTCGTCCTCCCTAGGCATATTCTTGTCCAATTAGGGTTTTTAACCAATCTTGTGCATCCAATAGGTGTGTTTGTGTCATTGGATGATCAATTAGGTCATTTTCGTCCTCCCTAGGCTTATTCTTGTCCAATTAGGGTTTTTAACCAATCTTGTGCATCCAATAAGTTTGTTTGTGTCATTGAATTAATACTTAGGTCATTTTCGTCCTCCCTAGGCATCATCTTGTCCAATTAGGGTTTTTAACCAATCTTTTGCATCCAATAGGTGTGTTTGTGTTATTGGATGATCAATTAGGTCATTTTCGTCCTCCCTAGGCTTATTCTTGTCCAATTAGGGTTTTTAACCAATCTTGTGCATCCAATAAGTTTGTTTGTGTCATTGAATTAATATTTAGGTCATTTTCGTCCTCCCTAGGCATATTCTTGCCCAATTAGGATTTTTAACCAATCTTGTGCATCCAATAGGTGTGTTTGTACCATTGGATGATCAATTAGGTCATTTTTGTCCTCCATAGGCTTATTCTTGTCCAATTAGGGTTTTTAACCAATCTTGTGCTTCCAATAGGTGTGTTTGTGTCATTAGATGATCAATTAGGTCATTCTGGTCCCCCCTAGGCTTATTCTTGTCCAATTAGGGTTTTTAACCAATCTTGTGCATCCAATAGGTGTGTTTGTGTCATTGGATGATCAATTAGGTCATTTTCGTCCTCCCTAGGCTTATTCTTGTCCAATTAGGGTTTTTAACCAATCTTGTGCATCCAATAAGTTTGTTTGTGTCATTGAATTAATATTTAGGTCATTTTCGTCCTCCCTAGGCATATTCTTGTCCAATTAGGGTTTTTAACCAATCTTGTGCTTCCAATAGGTGTGTTTGTGTCATTGGATGATCAATTAGGTCATTTTCGTCCTCCCTAGGCTTATTCTTGTCCAATTAGGGTTTTTAAGCAATCTTGTGCTTCCAATAAGTTCATTTGTGTCATTGGATTAACATTTAGGTCATTTTCGTCCTCCTTAGGCATATTCTTGTCCAATTAGGGTTTTTAACCAATCTTGTGCATCCAATAGGTGTGTTTGTGTCATTTGATGATCAATTAGGTCATTTTCGTCCTCCCTAGGCTTATTCTTGTCCAATTAGGGTTTTTAACCAATCTTGTGCATCCAATAAGTTTGTTTATGTCATTGAATTAATATTTAGGTCATTTTCGTCCTCCCTAGGCATATTCTGGTCCAATTAGGGTTTTTAACCAATCTTGTGCATCCAATAGGTGTGTTTGTGTCATTGGATGATCAATTAGGTCATTTTCGTCCTCCCTAGGCTTATTCTTATCCAATTAGGGTTTTTAATCAATCTTGTGCATCCAATAAGTTCATTTGTGTCATTGGATTAACATTTAGGTCATTTTCGTCCTCCCTAGGCATATTCTTGTCCAATTAGGGTTTTTAACCAATCTTGTGCTTCCAATAGGTGTGTTTGTGTCATTGGATGATCAATTAGGTCATTTTCGTCCTCCCTAGGCTTATTCTTGTCCAATTAGGGTTTTTAACCAATCTTGTGCATCCAATAAGTTTGTTTATGTCATTGAATTAATATTTAGGTCATTTTCGTCCTCCCTAGGCATATTCTGGTCCAATTAGGGTTTTTAACCAATCTTGTGCATCCAATAGGTGTGTTTGTGTCATTGGATGATCAATTAGATCATTTTCGTCCTCCCTAGGCTTATTCTTGTCCAATTAGGGTTTTTAACCAATCTTGTGCATCAAATAGGTGTGTTTGTGTCATTGGATGATCAATTAGGTCATTTTCGCCCTCCCTAGGCTTATTCTTGTCCAATTAGGGTTTTTAACCAATCTTGTGCATCCAATAAGTTCATTTGTGTCATTGGATGATCAATTAGGTCATTTTCGTCCTCCCTAGGCATATTCTTGTCCAACTAGGGTTTTAAACCAATCTTGTGCATCCAATAGGTGAGTTTGTGTCATTGGATGATCAATTAGGTCATTTTCGTCCTCCTTAGGCTTATTCTTGTGCAATTATGGTTTTTAACCAATCTTGTGCATCCAATAGGTGTGTTTGTATCATTCAATGATCAATTAGGTCATTTTCGTCCTCCCTAGGCATGTTCTTGTCCAATTAGGGTTTTTAACCAATCTTGTGCATCCAATAGGTGTGTTTGTGTCATTGGATGATCAATTAGGTCATTTTCGTCCTCCCTAGGCTTATTCTTGTCCAATTAGGGTTTTTAACCAATCTTGTGCATCCAATAAGTTCATTTGTGTCATTGGATGATCAATTAGGTCATTTTCGTCCTCCCTAGGCATATTCTTGTATAACTAGGGTTTTTAACCAATCTTGTGCATCCAGTAGGTGTGTTTGTGTCATTGGATGATCAATTAGGTCATTTTCGTCCTCCCTAGGCTTATTCTTGTCCAATTAGGGTTTTTAACCAATCTTGTGCATCCAATAGGTGTGTTTGTGTCATTGGATGATCAATTAGGTCATTTTCGTCCTCCCTAGGCTTATTCTTGTCCAATTAGGGTTTTTAACCAATCTTGTGCATCAAATAAGTTTGTTTGTGTCATTGAATTAATATTTAGGTCATTTTCGTCCTCCCTAGGCTTATTCTTGTCCAATTAGGGTTTTTAACCAATCTTGTGCATCCAATAGGTGTGTTTGTGTCATTGGATGATCAATTAGGTTATTTTTGTCCTCCCTAGGCATATTCTTGTCCAATTAGGGTTTTTAACCAATCTTGTGCTTCCAATAGGTGTGTTTGTGTCATTGGATGATCAATTAGGTCATTTTCGTCCTCCCTAGGCTTATTCTTGTCCAATTAGGGTTTTTAACCAATCTTGTGCATCCAATAGGTGTGTTTGTGTCATTGGAAGATCAATTAGGTCATTTTCGTCCTCCCTAGGCTTATTTTTGTCCAATAAGGGTTTTTAACCAATCTTGTGCATCCAATAAGTTCATTTGTGTCAATGGATGATCAATTAGGTCATTTTCGTCCTCCCTAGGCTTATTCATGTCCAATTAGGGTTTTTAACCAATCTTGTGCATCCAATAAGTTCATTTGTGTCATTGGATTAACATTTAGGTCATTTTCATCCTCCCTAGGCATATTCTTGTCCAATTAGGGTTTTTAACCAATCTTGTGCTTCCAATAGGTGCTTGTGTCATTGGATGATCAATTAGGTCATTTTCGTCCTCCCTAGGCTTATTCTTGTCCAATTAGGGTTTTTAACCAATCTTGTGCATCCAATAAGTTTGTTTATGTCATTGAATTAATATTTAGGTCATTTTCGTCCTCCCTAGGCATATTCTTGTCCAATTAGGGTTTTTAACCAATCTTGTGCATCCAATAGTTGTGTTTGTGTCATTGCATGATCAATTAGGTCATTTTCGTCCTCCCTAGGCACATTCTTGTCCAATTAGGGTTTTTAACCAATTTTGTGCATCCAATAAGTTTGTTTATGTCATTGAATTAATATTTAGGTCATTTTCGTCCTCCCTAGGCATATTCTTGTCCAATTAGGGTTTTTAACCAATCTTGTGCATCCAATAGGTGTGTTTGTGTCATTGGATAATCAATTAGGTCATTTTCGTCCCCCCTAGGCTTATTCTTGTCCAATAAGGGTTTTTAACCAATCTTGTGCATCCAATAGGTGTGTTTGTGTCATTGGTTGATCAATTAGGTCATTTTCGTCCTTCCTAGGCATATTCTTGTCCAATTAGGGTTTTTAACCAATCTTGTGCATCCAATAGGTGTGTTTGTGTCATTGGATGATCAATTAGGTCATTTTCGTCCTCCCTAGGCTTATTCTTGTCCAATTAGGGTTTTTAACCAATCTTGTGCATCCAATAGGTGTGTTTGTGTCATTGGATGATCAATTAGGTCATTTTCGTCCTACGTAGGCTTATTCTTGTCCAATTAGGGTTTTTAACCAATCTTGTGCACCCAATAGGTGTGTTTGTGTCATTGGATGATCAATTAGGTCATTTTTGTCCTCCCTAGGCTTATTCTTGTCCAATTAGGGTTTTTAACCAATCTTGTGCATCCAATAGGTGTGTTTGTGTCATTGGATGATCAATTAGGTCATTTTCGTCCTCCCTAGGCTTATTCTTGTCCAATTAGGGTTTTTAACCAATCTTGTGCATCCTATAAGTACATTTGTGTCATTGGATTAACATTTAGGTCATATCAGTCCTCCCTAGGCATATTCTTGTCCAATTAGGGTTTTTAACCAATCTTGTGCATCCAATAAGTTCATTTGTGTTATTGGATTAACATTTAGGTCATATTCGTCCTCCCTAGGCATATTCTTGTCCAATTAGGGTTTTTAACCAATCTTGTGCATCCAATAGGTGTGTTGGTGTCATTGGATGATCAATTAGGTCATTTTCGTCCTCCCTAGGCATATTCTTGTCCAATTAAGGTTTTTAACCAATCTTGTGTATCCAATAGGTGTGTTTGTGTCATTGGATGATCAATTAGGTCATTTTCGTCCTCCCTAGGCTTATTCTTGTCCAATTACGGTTTTTAACCAATCTTGTGCATTCAATAACTTTGTTTGTGTCATTGAATTAATATTTAGGTCATTTTCGTCCTCCCTATGCATATTCTTGTCCAATTAGGGTTTTTAACCAATCTTGTGCTTCCAATAGGTGTGTTTGTGTCATTGGATGATCAATTAGGTCATTTTCGTCCTCCCTAGGCTTATTCTTGTCCAATTAGGGTTTTTAACCAATCTTGTGCATCCAATAATTTCATTTGTGTCATTGGATTAACATTTAGGTCATATCCGTCTTCCTTAGGCATATTCTTGACCAATTAGGGTTTTTAACCAATCTTGTGCATCCAATAGGTGTGTTTGTGTCATTGGATGATCAATTAGGTCATTTTCGTCCTCCCTAGGCTTATTCTTGTCCAATTAGGGTTTTTAACCAATCTTGTGCATCCAATAAGTTGAGTTGTGTCATTGGATTAACATTTAGGTCATTTTCGTCCTCAATAGGCTTATTCTTGTCCAATTAGGGTTTTTAACCAATCTTGTGCATTTAATAGGTGTGCTTGTGGCAATGGATGATCAATTAGGTCATTTTCGTCCTCCCTAGGCATATTCTTGTCCAATTAAGGTTTTTCACCAATCTTGTGCATCCAATAGGTGTGTTTGTGTCATTGGATGATCAATTAGGTCATTTTCATCCTCCCTAGGCTTATTCTTGTCCAATTAGGGTTTTTAACCGATCTTGTGCATCCAATAGGTGTGTCTGTGTCATTGGATGATCAATTAGGTCATTTTCGTCCTCCCTTGGCATATTCTTGTCCAATTAGGGTTTTTAACCAATCTTGTGCATCCAATAGGTGTGTTTGTGTCATTGGATGATCAATTAGGTCATTTTCGTCCTCCCTAGGCTTATTCTTGTCCAATTAGGGTTTTTAACCAATCTTGTGCATCCAATAGGTGTGTTTGTGTCATTGGTTTAACATTTAGGTCATTTTCGTCCTCCCTAGGCTTATTCTTGTCCAATTAGGGTTTTGAACCAATCTTGTGCATCCAATAAGTTTGTTTGTGTCATTGAATTAATATTTAGGTCATTTTCGTCCTCCCTAGGCATATTCTTGTCCAATTAGGGTTTTTAACCAATCTTGTGCATCCAATAGGTGTGTTTGTGTCATTGGATGATCAATTAGGTCATTTTCGTCCTCCCTAGGCTTATTCTTTACCAATTAGGGTTTTTAACCAATCTTGTGCATCCAATAAGTTTGTTTGTGTCATTGAATTAATATTTAGGTCATTTTCGTCCTCCCTAGGCATATTCTTGTCCAATTAGGGTTTTTAGCCAATCTCGTCCCTCCAATAGGTGTGTTTGTGTCATTGGATGATCAATTAGGTCATTTTCGTCCTCCCTAGGCTTATTCTTGTCCAATTTGAGTTTCTAACCAATCTTGTGCATCTAATAACTTTGTATGTGTCATTGAATTAATATTTAGGTCATTTTCCTCCTCCCTAGGCATATTGTTGTCCAATTAGGGTTTTTAACCAATGTTGTGCATACAATAGGTGTGTTTGTGTCATTGGATGATCAATTAGGTCATTTTCGTCCTCCCTAGGCTTATTCTTGTCCAATTAGGGTTTTTAATCAATCTTGTGCATCCAATAAGTTCATTTGTGTCATTGGATTAACATTTAGGTCACTTTCGTCCTCCCTAGGCATATTCTTGTCCAATTAGGGTTTTTAACCAATCTTGTGCTTCCAATAGGTGTGTTTGTGTCATTGGATGATCAATTAGGTCATTTTCGTCCTCCCTAGGCTTATTCTTGTCCAATTAGGGTTTTTAACCAATCTTGTGCATCCAATAAGTTCATTTGTGTCATTGGATGATCAATTAGGTCATTTTCGTCCTCCCTAGGTATATTCTTGTCCAACTAGGGTTTTTAACCAATCTTGTGCATCCAATAGGTGTGTTTGTGTCATTGGATGATCAATTAGGTCATTTTCTTCCTGCCTAGGCTTATTCTTGTCCAATTAGGGTTTTAAATCAATCTTGTGCATCCAATAAGTTCATTTGTGTCATTGGATTAACATTTAGGTCATTTTCGTCCTCCCTTGGCATATTCTTGAACAGTTAGGGTTTTTAACCAATCTTGTGCTTCCAATAGGTGTGTTTGTGTCATTGGATGATCAATTAGGTCATTTTCGTCCTCCCTAGGCTTATTCTTGTCCAATTAGGGTTTTTAACCAATCTTGTGCATCCAATAAGTTTGTTTATGTCATTGAATTAATATTTAGGTCATTTTCGTCCTCCCTAGGCATATTCTTGTCCAATTAGGGTTTTTAACCAATCTTGTGCATCCAATAAGTTGAGTTGTGTCATTGGATTAACATTTAGGTCATTTTCGTCCTCCCTAGGCTTTTTCTTGTCCAATTAGGGTTTTTAACCAATCTTGTGCATCCAATAAGTTTGTTTGTGTCATTGAATTAATATTTAGGAAATTTTCCTCCTCCCTAGGCATATTCTTGTCCAATTAGGGTTTTTAACCAATCTTGTGCATCCAATAGGTGTGTTTGTGTCATTGGATGATCAATTAGGTCATTTTCGTCCTCCCTAGGCTTATTCTTGTCCAATTAGGGTTTTTAACCAATCTTGTGCATCCAATAAGTTCATTTGTGTCGTTGGATGATCAATTAGGTAATTTTCGTCCTCCCTAGGCTTATTCTTGTCCAATTAGGGTTTTTAACCAATCTTGTGCTTCCAATAGGTGTGTTTGTGTCATTGGATGATCAATTAGGTCATTTTTGTCCTCCCTAGGCTTATTCTTGTCCAATTAGGGTTTTTAACCAATCTTGTGCTTCCAATAGGTGTGTTTGTGTCATTGGATGATCAATTAGGTCATTTTCGTCCTCCCTAGGCTTATTCTTGTCCAATTAGGGTTTTTAACCAATCTTGTGCATCCAATAAGTTTGTTTATGTCATTGAATTAATATTTAGGTCATTTTCGTCCTCCCTAGGCATATTCTGGTCCAATTAGGGTTTTTAACCAATCTTGTGCATCCAATAGGTGTGTTTGTGTCATTGGATGATCAATTTGGTCATTTTCATCCTCCTTAGGCTTATTCTTGTCCAATTAGGGTTTTTAACCAATCTTGTGCATTCAATAGGTGTGTTTGTGTCATTGCATGATCAATTAGGTCATTTTCGTCCTCCCTAGGCTTATTCTTGTCCAATTAGAGTTTTTAATCAATCTTGTGCATCCAATAAGTTCATTTGTGTCATTGGATTAACATTTAGGTCATTTTCGTCCTCCCTAGGCATATTCTTGTCCAATTAGGGTTTTTAACCAATCTTGTGCTTCCAATAGGTGTGTTTGTGTCATTGGATGATCAATTAGGTCATTTTCGTCCTCCCTAGGCTTATTCTTGTCCAATTAGGGTTTTTAACCAATCTTGTGCATCCAATAGGTGTGTTTGTGTCATTGAATTAATATTTAGGTCATTTTCGTCCTCCCTAGGCATATTCTTGTCCAATTAGGGTTTTTAACCAATCTTGTGCATCCAATAGGTGTGTTTGTGTCATTGGAAAATCAATTAGATCATTTTCGTCATCCCTAGGCTTATTCTTGTCCAATAAGGGTTTTTAACCAATCTTGTGCATCCAATAGGTGTGTTTGTGTCATTGGTTGATCAATTAGGTCATTTTCGTCCTTCCTAGGCATATTCTTGTCCAATTAGGGTTTTTAACCAGTCTTGGGCATCCAATAGGTGTTTGTGTCATTGGATGATCAATTAGGTCATTTTCGTCCTCCCAAGGCTTATTCTTGTCCAATTAGGGTTTTTAACCAATCTTGTGCATCCAATAAGTTCATTTGTGTCATTGGATTAACATATAGGTCATTTTCGTCCTCCCTAGGCATATTCTTGTCCAATTAGGGTTTTTAACAAATCTTGTGCTTCCAATAGGTGTGTTTGTGTCATTGGATGATCAATTAGGTCATTTTCGTCCACCCTATTATTATTCTTGTCGAATTAGAGTTTTTAACCAATCTTGTGCATCGAATAACTTTGTTTGTGTCATTGAATTAATATTTAGGTCATTTTCGTCCTCTCTAGGTATCATCTTGTCCAATTAGGTTTTTTAACCAATCTTTTGCATCCAATAGGTGTGTTTGTGTCATTGGATGATCAATTAGGTCATTTTCGTCCTTCCTAGGCTTATTCTTGTTCAATTAGGGTTTTTAACCAATCTTGTGCATCCAATAACTTTGTTTGTGTCATTGATTTAATATTTAGGTCATTTTCGTCCTCCCTAGGCATGTTCTTGTCCAATTAGGCTTTTTAACCAATCTTGTGCATTCAATAGGTGTGTTTGTTTCATTGGATGATCAATTAGGTCATTTTTGTCCTCCCTAGGCTTATTCTTGTCCAAGTAGGGTTTTTAACCAATCTTGTGCATCCAATAGGTGTGTTTGTGTCATTGGATGATCAATTAGGTCATTTTCGTCCTCCCTAGGGTTATTCTTGTCCAATTAGGGTTTTTAATCAATCTTGTGCATCCAATAAGTTCATTTGTGTCATTGAATTAATATTTAGGTCATTTTCCTGCTCCCTAGGCATATTCTTGTCCAATTAGGGTTTTTAAACAATTTTGTGCATCCAATAGGTGTGTTTGTGTCATTGGATGATCAATTAGGTCATTTTCGTCCTCCCGAGGCTTATTCTTGTCCAATTAGGGTTTTTAATCAATCTTGTGCATCCAATAAGTTTGTTTGTGTCATTGGATTAATATTTAGGTCATTTTCGTCCTCCCTAGGCATATTCTTGTCCAATTAGGGTTTTTAGCCAATCTCGTCCCTCAAATAGGTGTGTTTGTGTCATTGGATGATCAATTAGGTCATTTTCGTCCTCCCTAGGCTTATTCTTGTCCAATTTGGGTTTCTAACCAATCTTGTGCATCCAATAACTTTGTTTGTGTCATTGAATTAATATTTAGGTCATTTTCCTCCTCCCTAGGCATATTGTTGTCCAATTAGGGTTTTTAACCAATGTTGTGCATCCAATAGGTGTGTTTGTGTCATTGGATGATCAATTAGGTCATTTTCGTCCTCCCTAGGCTTATTCTTGTCCAATTAGGGTTTTTAATCAATCTTGTGCATCCAATAAGTTCATTTGTGTCATTGGATTAACATTTAGGTCACTTTCGTCCTCCCTAGGCATATTCTTGTCCAATTAGGGTTTTTAACCAATCTTGTGCTTCCAATAGGTGTGTTTGTGTCATTGGATGATCAATTAGGTCATTTTCGTCCTCCCTAGGCTTATTCTTGTCCAATTTCGGTTTCTAACCAATCTTGTGCATCCAATAACTTTGTTTGTGTCATTGAATTAATATTTAGGTCCTTTTCCTCCTCCCTAGGCATATTGTTGTCCAATTAGGGTTTTTAACCAATGTTGTGCATCCAATAGGTGTGTTTGTGTCATTGGATGATCAATTAGGTCATTTTCGTCCTCCCTAGGCTTATTCTTGTCCAATTAGGGTTTTTAACCAATCTTGTGCATCTAATAGGTGTGTTTGTGTCATTGGATGATCAATTAGGTCATTTTCGTCCTCCCTAGGCTTATTCTTGTCCAATTAGGGTTTTTAACCAATCTTGTGCGTCCGATAAGTTTGTCTGTGTCATTGAATTAATATTTAGGTCATTTTCGTCCTCCCTAGGCATATTCTTGTTCAATTAGGGTTTTTAACCAATCTTGTGCATCCAATAAGTTGAGTTGTGTCATTGGATTAACATTTAGGTTATTTTCGTCCTCCCTAGGCTTATTCTTGTCCAATTAGGGTTTTTAACCAATCTTGTGCATCCAATAGGTGTGTTTGTGTCATTGGATGATCAATTAGGTCATTTTCGTCCTCCCTAGGCTTATTCTTGTCCAATTAGGGTTTTTAATCAATCTTGTGCATCCAATAAGTTCATTTGTGTCATTGGATTAACATTTAGGTCATTTTCGTCCTCCCTAGGCGTATTCTTGTCCAATTAGGGTTTTTAATAAATCTTGTGCATCCAATAAGTTCATTTGTGTCATTGGATTAACATTTAGGTCATTTTCGTCCTCCCTAGGCATATTCTTGTCCAATTAGGGTTTTTAACCAATCTTGTGCTTCCAATAGGTGTGTTTGTGTCATTGGATGATCAATTAGGTCATTTTCGTCCTCCCTAGGCTTATTCTTGTCCAATTAGGGTTTTTAACCAATCTTGTGCATCCAATAAGTTCATTTGTGTCATTGGATGATCAATTAGGTCATTTTCGTCCTCCCTAGGTATATTCTTGTCCAACTAGGGTTTTTAACCAATCTTGTGCATCCAATAGATGTGTTTGTGTCTTTGGATGATCAATTAGGTCATTTTCGTCCTCCCAAGGCTTATTCTTTACCAATTAGGGTTTTTAACCAATCTTGTGCATCCAATAGGTGTGTTTTTGTCATTGGATGATCAATTAGGTCATTTTCGTCCTCCCTAGGCATATTCTTGTCCAATTAGGGTTTTTAACCAATCTTGTGCATCCAATAAGTTTGTTTGTTTCATTGAATTAATATTTAGGTCATTTTCGTCCTCCCTAGGCATATTCTTGTCCTATTAGGGTTTTTAACAAATCTTGTGCATCCAATAGGTGTGTTTGTGTCATTGGATGATCAATTAGGTCATTTTCGTCCTCCCTAGGCTTATTCTTGTCCAATTAGGGTTTTTAACCAATCTTGTGCATCCAATAGGTGTGTTTGTGTCATTGGATGATCAATTAGGTCATTTTCGTCCTCCCTAGGCATATTCTTGTCCAATTAGGGTTTTTAACAAATCTTGTGCATCCAAAAGTTCATTTGTCTTATTGGATTAACATTTAGGTCATATTCGTCCTCCCTAGGCATATTCTTGTCCAATAAAGGTTTTTAACCAATGTTGTGCATCCAATAGGTGTGTTTGTGTCATTGGATGATCAATTAGGTCATTTTCGTCCTCCCTAGGCATATTCTTGTCCAATTTGGGTTTTTAACAAATCTTGTGCATCCAATAGGTGTGTTTGTGTCATTGGATGATCAATTAGGTCATTTTCGTCCTCCCTAGGCTTATTCTTGTCCAATTAGGGTTTTTAACCAATCTTGTGCATCCAATAAGTTTATTTGTGTCATTGGATTAACATTTAGGTCATTTCGTCCTCCCTAGGCATATTCTTGTCCAATTAGGGTTTTTAACCAATCTTGTGCTTCCAATAGGTGTGTTTGTGTCATTGGATGATCAATTAGGTCATTTTCGTCCTCCCTAGGCTTATTCTTGTCCAATTAGGGTTTTTAACCAATCTTGTGCATCCAATAAGTTTGTTTGTGTCATTGAAATAATATTTAGGTCATTTTCGTCCTCGCTAGGCATATTCTTGTCCAATTAGGGTTTTTAACCAATCTTGTGCATCCAATAGGTGTGTTTGTGTCATTGGATGATCAATTAGGTCATTTTCGTCCTCCCTAGGCTTATTCTTGTCCAATTAGGGATTTTAACGAATCTTGTACATCCAATAGGTGTGTTTGTGTCATTGGATGATCAATTAGGTCATTTTCGTCCTCCCTAGGCTTATTCTTGTCCAATTAGGGTTTTTAACACATCTTGTGCATCCAATAAGTTGAGTTGTGTCATTGGATTAACATTTAGGTCATTTTCGTCCTCCCTAGGCTTATTCTTGTCCAATTAGGGTTTTTAACCAATCTTGTGCATCCAATAAGTTCATTTGTGTCATTGGATTAACATTTAGGTCATTTTCGTCCTCCCTAGGCATATTCTTGTCCAATTAGAGTTTTAGACAAAACTTGTGCATCCAATAGGTGTGTTTGTGTCATTGGATGATCAATTAGGTTATTTTCGTCCTCCATAGGCTTATTCTTGTCCAATTAGGGTTTTTAACTAATTTTGTGCAACCAATAAGTTCATTTGTGTCATTGGATGATCAATTAGGTCATTTTCGTTTTCCCTAGGCATATTCTTATCCAATTACGGTTTTTAACCAATCTTGTGCATCCAATAGGTGTGTTTGGGTCATTGGATGATCAATTAGGTCATTTTCGTCCTCCCTAGGCTTATTCTTGTCCAATTAGGGTTTTTAACCAATCTTGTGCATCCAATAGGTGTGTTTGTGTCATTGGATGATCAATTAGGTCATTTTCGTCCTCCCTAGGCTTATTCTTGTCCAATTAGGGTTTTTAACCAATCTTGTGCATCCGATAAGTTTGTTTGTGTCATTGAATTAATATTTAGGTCATTTTCGTCCTCCCTAGGCATATTCTTGTCCAATTAGGGTTTTTAAGCAATCTTGTGCATCCAATAGGTGTGTTTGTGTCATTGGATGATCAATTAGGTCGTTTTCGTCCTCCCTAGGCTTATTCTTGTCCAATTAGGGTTTTTAACCAATCTTGTGCATCCAATAGGTGTGTTTGTGTCATTGGATGATCGATTAGGTCATTTTCGTCCTCCCTTGACTTATTCTTGTCAAATTATGGTTTTTAACCAATCTTGTGCATCCAATAACTTTGTTTGTGTCATTGAATTAATATTTAGGTCATTTTCGTCCTCCCTAGGCTTATTCTTGTCCAATTAGGGTTTTTAACCAATCTTGTGCATCCAATAGGTGTGTTTGTGTCATTGGATGATCAATTAGGTCATTTTCGTCCTCCCTAGGCTTATTCTTGTCCAATTAGGGTTTTTAACCAATCTTGTGCATCCAATAGTTGTTTTTGTGTCATTGGATGATCAATTAGGTCATTTTCGTCCTCCCTAGGCTTATTCTTGTCCAATTAGGGTTTTTAACCAATCTTGTGCATCCAATAGGTGTGTTTGTGTCATTGGATGATCAATTAGGTCATTTTCGTCCTCCCTAGGCTTATTCTTGTCCAATAAGGGTTTTTAACTAATCTTGTGCATCCAATAAGTTCATTTGTGTCATTGGATGATCAATTAGGTCATTTTCGTCCTCCCTAGGCTTATTCTTGTCCAATTAGGGTTTTTAACCAATCTTGTGCATCCAATAACTTTGTTTGTGTCCTTGAATTAATATTTAGGTCATTTTCGTCCTCCCTAGGCATATTCTTGTCCAATTAGGGTTTTTACACCAATCTTGGGCTTCCAATAGGTGTGTTTGTGTCATTGGATGATCAATTAGGTCATTTTCGTCCTCCCTAGGCTTATTCTTGTCCAATTAGGGTTTTTAACCAATCTTGTGCATCCAATAGGTGTGTTTGTGTCATTGGATGATCAATTAGGTCATTTTCGTCCTCCCTAGGCTTATTCTTGTCCAATTAGGGTTTTTAACCAATCTTGTGCATCCAATAAGTTTGTTTGTGTCATTGAATTATATTTAGGACATTTTCGTCCTCCCTAGGCATATTCTTTTCCAATTAGGGTTTTTAACCAATCTTGTGCATCCAATAGGTGTGTTTGCGGCAATGGATGATCAATTAAGTCATTTTCGTCCTCCCTAGGCTTATTCTTGTCCAATTAGGGTTTTTAACCAATCTTGTGCATCCAATAGGTGTGTTTGTGTCATTGGATGATCAATTAGGTCATTTTCGTCCTCCCTAGGCTTATTCTTGTCCAATTAGGGTTTTTAACCAATCTTGTGCATCCAATAGGTGTGTTGGTGTCATTGGATGATCAATTAGGTCATTTTTGTCCTCCCTAGGCTTATTCTTCTCCAATTAGGGTTTTTAACCAATCTTGTGCATCCAATAGGTGTGTTTGTGTCATTGGATGATCAATCAGGTCATTTTCGTCCTCCCTAGGCTTATTCTTGTCCAATTAGGGTTTTTAACCAATCTTGTGCATCCAATAGGTGTGTTTGTGTCATTGGGTGATCAATTAGGTCATTTTCGTCCTCCCTAGGCTTATTCTTGTGCAATTAGGGTTTTTAACCAATCTTGTTCATCCAATAGGTGTGTTTGTGTCATTGGATGATCAATTAGGTCATTTTCGTCCTCCCTAGGCTTATTCTTGTCCAATTAGGGTTTTTAACCAATCTTGTGCATCCAATAGGTGTGTTTGTGTCATTGGATGATCAATTAGGTCATTTTCGTCCTCCCTAGGCTTATTCTTGTCCAATTAGGGTTTTTAACCAATCTTGTGCATCCAATAAGTTCATTTGTGTCATTGGATGATCAATTAGGTCATTTTCGTCCTTCCTAGGCATATTCTTGATCAACTAGGGTTTTAAACCAATCTTGTGCATCCAATAGGTGTGTTTGTGTCATTGGATGATCAATTAGGTCATTTTCGTCCTCCCTAGGCTTATTCTTGTCCAATTAGGGTTTTTAACCAATCTTGTGCATCCAATAGGTGTGTTTGTGTCATTGGATGATCAATTAGGTCATTTTCGTCCTCCCTAGGCTTATTCTTGTCCAATTAGGGTTTTTAACCAATCTTGTGCATCCAATAGGTGTGTTTGTGTCATTGGATGATCAATTAGGTCATTTTCGTCCTCCCTAGGCTTATTCTTGTCCAATTAGGGTTTTTAACCAATCTTGTGCATCCAATAGGTGTGTTTGTGTCATTGGATGATCAATTAGGTCATTTTCGTCCTTTCTATGCTTATTTTTGTCCAATTAGGGTTTTTAAGCAATCTTGTGCATCCAATAAGTTCATTTGTGTCATTGGATGATCAATTAGGTCATTTTCGTCCTCCCTAGGCATATTCTTGTCCAACTAGGGTTTCTAACCAATCTTGTGCTTCCAATAGATGTGTTTGTGTCATTGGATGATCAATTAGGTCATTTTCGTCCTCCCTAGGCTTATTCTTGTCCAATTAGGGTTTTTAACCAATCTTGTGCATCCAATAGGTGTGTTTGTGTCATTGGATGATCAATTAGGTCATTTTCGTCCTCCCTAGGCTTATTCTTGTCCAATTAGGGTTTTTAACCAATCTTGTGCATCCAATAGGTGTGTTTGTGTCATTGGATGATCAATTAGGTCATTTTCGTCCTCCCTAGGCTTATTCTATCCAATAAGTTCATTTGTGTCATTGGATGATCAATTAGGTCATTTTCGTCCTCCTTAGGCATATTCTTGTCCAACTAGGGTTTTTAACCAATCTTGTGCATCCAATAAGTTCATTTGTGTCATTGGATGATCAATTAGGTCATTTTCGTCCTCCCTAGGCATATTCTTGTCCAACTAGGGTTTTTAACCAATCTTGTGCATCCAATAGGTGTGTTTGTGTCATTGGATGATCAATTAGGTCATTTTCGTCCTCCCTAGGCTTATTCTTGTCCAATTAGGGTTTTTAACCAATCTTGTGCATCCAATAGGTGTGTTTGTGTCATTGGATGATCAATTAGGTCATTTTCGTCCTCCCTAGGCTTATTCTATCCAATAAGTTCATTTATGTCATTGGATGATCAATTAGGTCATTTTCGTCCTCCTTAGGCATATTCTTGTCCAACTAGGGTTTTTAACCAATCTTGTGCATCCAATAAGTTCATTTGTGTCATTGGATGATCAATTAGGTCATTTTCGTCCTCCCTAGGCATATTCTTGTCCAACTAGGGTTTTAAACCAATCTTGTGCATCTAATAGTTGTGTTTGTGTCATTGGATGATCAATTAGGTCATTTTCGTCCTCCCTAGGCTTATTCTTGTCCAATTAGGGTTTTTAACCAATCTTGTGCATCCAATAGGTGTGTTTGTGTCATTGGATGATCAATTAGGTCATTTTCGTCCTCCCTAGGCTTATTCTTGTCCAATTAGGGTTTTTAACCAATCTTGTGCATCCAATAACTTTGTTTGTGTGATTGAATTAATATTTAGGTCATTTTCGTCCTCCCTAGGCATATTCTTGTCCAATTAGGGTTTTTAACCAATCTTGTACATCCAATAGGTGTGTTTGTGTCATTGGATGATCAATTAGGTCATTTTCGTCCTCCCTAGGCTTATTCTTGTCCAATTAGGGTTTTTAACCAATCTTGTGCATCCAATAACTTTGTTTGTGTAATTGAATTAATATTTAGGTCATTTTCCTCCTCCCTAGGCATATTCTTGTCTAATTAGGGTTTTTAACCAATCTTGTGCATCTAATAGGTGTGTTTGTGTCATTGGATGATCAATTAGGTCATTTTCGTCCTCCCTAGGCTTATTCTTGTCCAATTAGGGTTTTTAACCAATCTTGTGCATCCAATAGGTGTGTTTGTGTCATTGGATGATCAATTAGGTCATTTTCGTCCTCCCTAGGCTTATTCTTGTCCAATTAGGGTTTTTAACCAATCTTGTGCATCCAATAAGTTCATTTGTGTCATTGGATTAACATTTAGGTCATTTTCATCCTCCCAAGGCATATTCTTGTCCAATTAGGGTTTTTAACCAATCTTGTGCTTCCAATAGGTGTGTTTGTGTCATTGGATGATCAATTAGGTCATTTCGTCCTCCCTAGGCTTATTCTTGTCCAATTAGGGTTTTTAACCAATCTTGTGCATCCAATAAGTTTGTTTATGTCATTGAATTAATATTTAGGTCATTTTCGTCCTCCCTAGGCATATTCTTGTCCAATTAAGGTTTTTAACCAATCTTGTGCATCCAATAGGTGTGTTTGTGTCATTGGATAATCAATTAGGTCATTTTCGTCCTCCCTAAGCTTATTCTTGTCCAATAAGGGTTTTTAACCAATCTTGTGCATCCAATAGGTGTGTTTGTGTCATTGGTTGATCAATTAGGTCATTTTCGTCCTTCCTAGGCATATTCTTGTCCAATTAGGGTTTTTAACCAGTCTTGGGCATCCAATAGGTGTTTGTGTCATTGGATGATCAATTAGGTCATTTTCGTCCTCCCAAGGCTTATTCTTGTCCAATTAGGGTTATTAACCAATCTTGTGCATCCAATAAGTTCATTTGTGTCATTGGATTAACATATAGGTCATTTTCGTCCTCCCTAGGCATATTCTTGTCCAATTAGGGTTTTTAACAAATCTTGTGCTTCCAATAGGTGTGTTTGTGTCATTGGATGATCAATTAGGTCATTTTCGTCCACCCTATTATTATTCTTGTCCAATTAGAGTTTTTAACCAATCTTGTGCATCCAATAACTTTGTTTGTGTCATTGAATTAATATTTAGGTCATTTTCGTCCTCTCTAGGTATCATCTTGTCCAATTAGGTTTTTTAACCAATCTTTTGCATCAAATAGGTGTGTTTGTGTCATTGGATGATCAATTAGGTCATTTTCGTCCTTCCTAGGCTTATTCTTGTCCAATTAGGGTTTTTAACCAATCTTGTGCATCCAATAACTTTGTTTGTGTCATTGATTTAATATTTAGGTCATTTTCGTCCTCCCTAGGCATGTTCTTGTCCAATTAGGGTTTTTAACCAATCTGGTGCATTCAATAGGTGTGTTTGTGTCATTGGATGATCAATTAGGTCATTTTCGTCCTCCCTATGCTTATTCTTGTCCAATTAGGGTTTTTAACCAATCTTGTGCATTAAATAAGTTTGTTTATGTCAATGAATTAATATTTAGGTCATTTTCGTCCTCCCTAGGCATATTCTGGTCCAATTAGGGTTTTTAACCAATCTTGTGCATCCAATAGGTGTGTTTGTGTCATTGGATGATCAATTAGGTCATTTTCGTCCTCCCTAGGCTTATTCTTGTCCAATTAGGGTTTTTAATCAATCTTGTGCATCCAATAAGTTCATTTGTGTCATTGGATTAACATTTAGGTCATTTTCGTCCTCCCTAGGCATATTCTTGTCCAATTAGGGTTTTTAACCAATCTTGTGCTTCCAATAGGTGTGTTTGTGTCATTGGATGATCAATTAGGTCATTTTCGTCCTCCCTAGGCTTATTCTTGTCCATTTAGGGTTTTTAACCAATCTTGTGCGTCCAATAAGTTCATTTGTGTCATTGGATGATCAATTAGGTCATTTTGGTCCTCCCTAGGTATATTCTTGTCCAACTAGGGTTTTTAACCAATCTTGTGCATCCAATAGATGTGTTTGTGTCTTTGGATGATCAATTAGGTCATTTTCGTCCTCCCTAGGCTTATTCTTGTCCAATTAGGGTTTTTAACCAATCTTGTGCATCCAATAAGTTCATTTGTGTCATTGGATGATCAATTAGGTCATTTTCGTCCTCCCTAGGTATATTCTTGTCCAACAAGGGTTTTTAACCAATCTTGTGCAACCAATAGATGTGTTTGTGTCTTTGGATGATCAATTAGGTCATTTTCGTCCTCCCTAGGGTTATTCTTGTCCAATTAGGGTTTTTAACCAATCTTGTGCATCCAATAGGTGTGTTTGTGTCATTGGATGATCAATTAGGTAATTTTCGTCCTCCATAGGCTTATTCTTGTCCAATTAGGGTTTTTAACCAATCTTGTGCATCCAATAAGTTTGTTTATGTCATTGAATTAATATTTAGGTCATTTTCGTCCTCCCTAGGCATATTCTGGTCGAATTAGGGTTTTTAACCAATCTTGTGCATCCAATAGGTGTGTTTGTGTCATTGGATGATAAATTAGGTCATTTTCGTCCTCCCTAGGCTTATTCTTGTCCAATTAGGGTTTTTAATCAATCTTGTGCATCCAATAAGTTCATTTCTGTCATTGGATTAACATTTAGGTCATTTTCGTCCTCCCTAGGCATATTCTTGAATAATTAGGGTTTTTAACCAATCTTGTGCTTCCAATAGGTGTGTTTGTGTCATTGGATGATCAATTAGGTCATTTTCGTCCTCCCTAGGCTTATTCTTGTCCAATTAGGGTTTTTAACCAATCTTGTGCATCCAATAAGTTTGTTTGTGTCATTGAATTAATATTTAGGTCATTTTCCTCATCCGTAGGCATATTCTTGTCCAATTAGGGTTTTTAACCAATCTTGTGCACCCAATAGGTGTGTTTGTGTCATTGGATGATCAATTAGATCATTTTCGTCCTCCCTAGGCTTATTCTTGTCCAATTAGGGTTTTTAACCAATCTTGTGCATTTAATAAGTTCATTTGTGTCATTGGATTAACATTTAGGTCATTTTCGTCCTCCCTAGGCATATTCTTGTCCAATTAGGGTTTTTAACCATTCTTGTGCTTCCAATAGGTGTGTTTGTGTCATTGGATGATCAATTAGGTCATTTTTGTCCTCACAAGGCTTATTCTTGTCCAATTAGGGTTTTTAACCAATCTTGTGCATCCAATAGGTGTGTTTGTGTCATTGGATGATCAATTAGGTCATTTTCGTCCTCCCTAGGCTTATTCTTGTCCAATTAGGGTTTTTAACCAATCTTGTGCATCCAATAACTTTGTTTGTGTCATTGAATTAATATATAGGTCATTTTCGTCCTCCCTAGGCATATTCTTGTCCAATTAGGGTTTTTAACCAATCTTGTGCATCCAATAGGTGTGTTTGTGTCATTGGATGATTAATTAGGTCATTTTCGCCCTCCCTAGGCTTATTCTTGTCCAATTAGGGTTTTTAACCAATCTTTTGCATCCAATAAGTTCATTTGTGTCATTGGATTAACATTTAGGTCATTTTCGTCCTTCCTATGCATATTCTTGTCCAATTAGGGTTTTTAACCAATCTTGTGCTTCCAATAGGTGTGTTTGTGGCAATGGATGATCAATTAGGTCATTTTCGTCCTCCCTAGGATTATTCTTGTCCAATTAGGGTTTTTAACCAATCTTGTGCATGCAATAGGTGTGTTTGTGTCATTGGATGATCAATTAGGTCATTTTCGTCCTCCCTAGGCATATTCTTGTCCAATTAGGGTTTTTAACCAATCTTGTGCATCCAATAGGTGTGTTTTTGTCATTGGATGATCAATTAGGTCATTTTCGTCCTCCCTAGGCATATTCTTATCCAATTAGGGTTTTTAACCAATCTTGTGCATCCAATAGGTGTGTTTGTGTCATTGGATGATCAATTAGGTCATTTTCGTCCTTTCTATGCTTATTCTTGTCAAATTAGGGTTTTTAACCAATCTTGTGCATCCAATAGGTGTGTTTGTGTCATTGGATGATCAATTAGGTCATTTTCGTCCTCCCTAGGCTTATTCTTGTCCAATTAGGGTTTTTAACCAATCTTGTGCATCCAATAAGTTTATTTATGTCATTGAATTAATATTTAGGTCATTTTCGTCCTCCCTAGCCATATTCTGGTCCAATTAGGGTTTTTAACCAATCTTGTGCATCCAATAGGTGTGTTTGTGTCATTGGATGATCAATTAGGTCATTTTCGTCCTCCCTAGGCTTATTCTTGTCCAATTAGGGTTTTTAATCAATCTTGTGCATCCAATAAGTTCATTTGTGTCATTGGATTAACATTTAGGTCATTTTCATCCTCCCTAGGCATATTCTTGTCCAATTAGGGTTTTTAACCAATCTTGTGCCTCCAATAGGTGTGTTTGTGTCATTGGATGATCAATTAGGTCATTTTCGTCCTCCCTAGGCTTATTCTTGTCCAATTAGGGTTTTTAACCAATCTTGTGCATCCAATAAGTTGAGTTGTGTCATTGGATTAACATTTAGGTCATTTTCGGTCTCCCTAGGCTTATTCTTGTCCAATTAGGGTTTTTGACCAATTTTGTGCATCCAATAAGTTCTTTTGTGTTATTGGATTAACATTTAGGTCATATTCGTCCTCCCTAGGCATATTCTTGTCCAATTAGGGTTTTTAACCAATCTTGTGCATCCAATAGGTGTGTTTGTGTCATTGGATGATCAATTAGGTCATTTTCGTCCTCCCTAGGCATATTCTTGTCCAGTTAGGGTTTTTAACCAATCTTGTTCATCCAATAGGTGTGTTTGTGTCATTGGATTAACATTTAGGCCATTTTCGTCCTCCCTAGGCTTATTCTTGTCCAACTAGGGTTTTTAACCAATCTTGTGCCTCCAATAGGTGTGTTTGTGTCATTGGATGATCAATTAGGTCATTTTCGTCCTCCCTAGGCTTATTCTTGTCAAATTAGGGTTTTTAACCAATCTTGTGCATCCAATAAGTTGAGTTGTGTCATTGGATTAACATTTAGGTCATTTTCGTTCTCCCTAGGCTTATTCTTGTCCAATTAGGGTTTTTAACCAATTTTGTGCATCCAATAAGTTCATTTGTGTTATTGGATTAACATTTAGGTCATATTCGTCCTCCCTAGGCATATTCTTGTCCAATTAGGGTTTTAACCAATCTTGTGCATCCAATAGGTGTGTTTGTGTCATTGGATGATCAATTAGGTCATTTTCGTCCTCCCTAGGCATGTTCTTGTCCAACTAGGGTTTTTAACCAATCTTGTGCATCCAATAGGTGTGTTTGTGTCATTGGATGATCAATTAGGTCATTTTCGTCCTCCCTAGGCTTATTCTTGTCCAATTAGGTTTTTTAACCAATCTTGTGCATCCAATAAGTTCATTAGTGTCATTGGATGATCAATTAGGTCATTTTCGTCCTCCCTAGGCATGTTCTTGTCCAACTAGGGTTTTTAACCAATCTTGTGCATCCAATAGGTGTGTTTGTCTCATTGGATGATCAATTAGGTCATTTTCGTCCTCCCTAGGCTTATTCTTGTCCAATTAGGGTTTTTAACCAATCTTGTGCATCGAATAGGTGTGTTTGTGTCATTGGATGATCAATTAGGTCATTTTCGTCCTCCCTAGGCTTATTCTTGTCCAATTAGGGTTTTTAACCAATCTTGTGCATCTAATAGGTGTGTTTGTGTCATTGGATGATCAATTAGGTCATTTTCGCCCTCCCTAGGCTTATTCTTCTCCAATTAGGGTTTTTAACCAATCTTGTGCATCCAATAAGTTGAGTTGTGTCATTGGATTAACATTTAGGTCATTTTCGTCCTCCCTAGGCATATTCTTGTCCAATTAGGGTTTTTAACCAATCTTGTGCATCCAATAGGTGTGTTTGTGTCATTGGATGATCAATTAGGTCATTTTCGTCCTCCCTAGGCTTATTCTTGTCCAATTAGGGTTTTTAACCAATCTTGTGCATCCAATAGGTGTGTTTGTGTCATTGGATGATCAATTAGGTCATTTTCGTCCTCCCTAGGCTTATTCTTGTCCAATTAGGGTTTTTAACCATTCTTGTGCATCCAATAGGTGTGTTTGTGTCATTGGATGATCAATTAGGTCATTGTTGTCCTCCCTAGGCTTATTCTTGTCCAATTAGGGTTTTTAACCAATCTTGTGCATCCAATAGGTGTGTTTGTGTCATTGGATGATCAATTAGGTCATTTTCGTCCTCCCTAGGCTTATTCTTGTCCAATTAGGGTTTTTAACCAATCTTGTGCATCCAATAGTTGTTTTTGTGTCATTGGATGATCAATTAGGTCATTTTCGTCCTCCCTAGGCTTATTCTTGTCCAATTAGGGTTTTTAACCAATCTTGTGCATCCAATAGGTGTGTTTGTGTCATTGGATGATCAATTAGGTCATTTTCGTCCTCCCTAGGCTTATTCTTGTCCAATTAGGGTTTTTAACCAATCTTGTGCATCCAATAGGTGTGTTTGTATCATTGGGTGATCAATTAGGTCATTTTTGTCCTCCCTAGGCTTATTCTTGTCCAATTAGGGTTTTTAACCAATCTTGTGCATCCAATAGGTGTGTTTGTGTCATTGGATGATCAATTAGGTCATTTTCGTCCTCCCTAGGCTTATTCTTGTCCAATTAGGGTTTTTAACCAATCTTGTGCATCCAATAAGTTTATTTGTGTCATTGGATGATCCATTAGGTCATTTTCGTTCTCCCTAGGCTTATTCTTGTCCAATTAGGGTTTTTAGCCAATCTTGTGCATCCAATAGGTTTGTTTGTGTCATTGAATTAATATTTAGGTCATTTTCGTCCTCCCTAGGCATATTCTTGTCCAATTAGGGTTTTTAACCAATCTTGTGCATCTAATAGGTGTGTTTGTGACATTGGATGATCAATTAGGTCATTTTCGTCCTCCCTAGGCTTATTCTTGTCCAATTAGGGTTTTTAACCAATCTTGTGCATCCAATAAGTTTGTTTATGTCATTGAATTAATATTTAGGTCATTTTCGTCCTCCCTAGGCATATTCTTGTCCAATTAGGGTTTTTAACCAATCTTGTGCATCCAATAGGTGTGTTTGTGTTATTGGATGATCCATTAGGTCATTTTCGTCCTCCCTTGGCATATTCCTGTCAAATTAGGGTTTTTAACCAATCTTGTGCATCCAATAGGTGTGTTTGTGGCAATGGATGATCAATTAGGTCATTTTCGTCCTCCCTAGGCTTATTCTTGTCCAATTAGGGTTTTTAACCAATCTTGTGCATCCTATAGGTGTGTTTGTGTCATTGGATGATCAATTAGGTCATTTTCGTCCTCCCTAGGCATATTCTTGTCCAGTTAGGGTTTTTAACCAATCTTGTGCATCCAATAGGTGTGTTTGTGTCATTGGATGATCAATTAGGTCATTTTCGTCCTCCGTAGGCTTATTCTTGTCCAATTAGGGTTTTTAACCAATCTTGTGCATCCAATAAGTTCATTAGTGTCATTGGATGATCAATTTGGTCATTTTCGTCCTCCCTAGGCATGTTCTTGTCCAACTAGGGTTTTTAACCAATCTTGTGCATCCAATAGGTGTGTTTGTGTCATTGGATGATCAATTAGGTCATTTTCGTCCTCCCTAGGCTTATTCTTGTCCAATTAGGGTTTTTAACCAATCTTGTGCATCCAATAAGTTTGTTTGTGTCATTGAATTAATATTTAGGTCATTTTCATGCTCCCTAAGCATATTCTTGTCCAATTAGGGTTTTTAACCAATCTTGTGCATCCAATAGGTTAGTTTGTGTCATTGGATGATCAATTAGGTCATTTTCGTCCTCCCTAGGCTTATTCTTGTCCAATTATGGTTTTTAACCAATCTTGTGCATCCAATAGGTGTGTTTGGGTCATTGGATGATCAATTAGGTCATTTTCGTCCTCCCTAGACATATTCTTGTCCAATTAGGATTTTTAACCAATCTTGTGCATCCAATAGGTGTGTTTGTGTCATTGGATGATCAATTAGGTCTTTTTCGTCCTCCCTAGGCTTATTCTTGTCCAATTAGGGTTTTTAACCAATCATGTGCATCCAATAAGTTCATTTGTGTCATTGGATTAACATTTAGGTCATTTTCGTCCTCCCTAGGCATATTCTTGTCCAATTAGGGTTTTTAACCAATCTTGTGCTTCCAATAGGTGTGTTTGTGACATTGGATGATCAATTAGGTAATTTTCGTCCTCCCTAGGCTTATTCTTGTCCAATTAGGGTTTTTAACCAATCTTGTGCATCCAATAAGTTTGTTTATGTCATTGAATTAATATTTAGGTCATTTTCGTCCTCCCTAGGCATATTCTTGTCCAATTAGGGTTTTTAACCAATCTTGTGCATCCAATAGGTGTGTTTGTGTCATTGGATGATCAATTAGGTCATTTTCGTCCTCCCTAGGCATATTCTTATCCAATTAGGGTTTTTAACGAATCTTGTGCATCCAATAGGTGTGTTTGTGTCATTGGATGATCAATTAGGTCATTTTCTTCCTGCCTAGGCTTATTCTTGTCCAATTAGGGTTTTTAACCAATCTTGTGCATCCAATAGGTGTGTTTGTGTCATTGGATGATCAATTAGGTCATTTTCGTCCTCCCTAGGCTTATTCTTGTCCAATTAGGGTTTTTAATCAATCTTGTGTATCCAATAAGTTCATTTGTGTCATTGGATTAACATTTAGGTCATTTTCGTCCTCCCTAGGCATATTCTTGTCCAATTAGGGTTTTTAACCAATCTTGTGCTTCCAATAGGTGTGTTTGTGTCATTGGATGATCAATTAGGTCATTTTCGTCCTCCCTAGGCTTATTCTTGTCCAATTAGGGTTTTTAACCAATCTTGTGCATCCAATAGGTGTGTTTGTGTCATTGAATTAATATTTAGGTCATTTTCGTCCTCCCTAGGCATATTCTTGTCCAATTAGGGTTTTTAACCAATCTTGTGCATCCAATAGGTGTGTTTGTGTCATTGGAAAATCAATTAGATCATTTTCGTCATCCCTAGGCTTATTCTTGTCCAATAAGGGTTTTTAACCAATCTTGTGCATCCAATAGGTGTGTTTGTGTCATTGGTTGATCAATTAGGTCATTTTCGTCCTTCCTAGGCATATTCTTGTCCAATTAGGGTTTTTAACCAGTCTTGGGCATCCAATAGGTGTTTGTGTCATTGGATGATCAATTAGGTCATTTTCGTCCTCCCAAGGCTTATTCTTGTCCAATTAGGGTTTTTAACCAATCTTGTGCATCCAATAAGTTCATTTGTGTCATTGGATTAACATATAGGTCATTTTCGTCCTCCCTAGGCATATTCTTGTCCAATTAGGGTTTTTAACAAATCATGTGCTTCCAATAGGTGTGTTTGTGTCATTGGATGATCAATTAGGTCATTTTCGTCCACCCTATTATTATTCTTGTCGAATTAGAGTTTTTAACCAATCTTGTGCATCCAATAACTTTGTTTGTGTCATTGAATTAATATTTAGGTCATTTTCGTCCTCTCTAGGTATCATCTTGTCCAATTAGGTTTTATAACCAATCTTTTGCATCCAATAGGTGTGTTTGTGTCATTGGATGATCAATTAGGTCATTTTCGTCCTTCCTAGGCTTATTCTTGTCCAATTAGGGTTTTTAACCAATCTTGTGCATCCAATAACTTTGTTTGTGTCATTGATTTAATATTTAGGTCATTTTCGTCCTCCCTAGGCATGTTCTTGTCCAATTAGGGTTTTTAACCAATCTTGTGCATTCAATAGGTGTGTTTGTTTCATTGGATGATCAATTAGGTCATTTTCGTCCTCCCTAGGCTTATTCTTGTCCAAGTAGGGTTTTTAACCAATCTTGTGCATCCAATAGGTGTGTTTGTGTCATTGGATGATCAATTAGGTCATTTTCGTCCTCCCTAGGGTTATTCTTGTCCAATTAGGGTTTTTAATCAATCTTGTGCATCCAATAAGTTCATTTGTGTCATTGAATTAATATTTAGGTCATTTTCCTCCTCCCTAGGCATATTCTTGTCCAATTAGGGTTTTTAAACAATTTTGTGCATCCAATAGGTGTGTTTGTGTCATTGGATGATCAATTAGGTCATTTTCGTCCTCCCGAGGCTTATTCTTGTCCAATTAGGGTTTTTAATCAATCTTGTGCATCCAATAAGTTTGTTTGTGTCATTGGATTAATATTTAGGTCATTTTCGTCCTCCCTAGGCATATTCTTGTCCAATTAGGGTTTTTAGCCAATCTCGTCCCTCAAATAGGTTTGTTTGTGTCATTGGATGATCAATTAGGTCATTTTCGTCCTCCCTAGGCTTATTCTTGTCCAATTTGGGTTTCTAACCAATCTTGTGCATCCAATAACTTTGTTTGTGTCATTGAATTAATATTTAGGTCATTTTCCTCCTCCCTAGGCATATTGTTGTCCAATTAGGGTTTTTAACCAATGTTGTGCATCCAATAGGTGTGATTGTGTCATTGGATGATCAATTAGGTCATTTGTGTCCTCCCTAGGCTTATTCTTGTCCAATTAGGGTTTTTAATCAATCTTGTGCATCCAATAAGTTCATTTGTGTCATTGGATTAACATTTAGGTCACTTTCGTCCTCCCTAGGCATATTCTTGTCCAATTAGGGTTTTTAACCAATCTTGTGCTTCCAATAGGTGTGTTTGTGTCATTGGATGATCAATTAGGTCATTTTCGTCCTCCCTAGGCTTATTCTTGTCCAATTAGGGTTTTTAACCAATCTTGTGCTTCCAATAGGTGTGTTTGTGTCGTTGGATGATCAATTAGGTCATTTTCGTCCTCCCTAGGCTTATTCTTGTCCAATTAGGGTTTTTAACCAATCTTGTGCATCCAATAGGTGTGTTTGTGTCATTGGATGATCAATTAAGTCATTTTCGTCCTCCCTAGGCTTATTCTTGTCCAATTAGGGTTTTTAACCAATCTTGTGCATCCAATAGGTGTGTTTGTGTCATTGGATGATCAATTAGGTCATTTTCGTCCTCCCTAGGCTTATTCTTGTCCAATTAGGGTTTTTAACAAATCTTGTGCATCCAATAAGTTCATTTGTGTCATTGGATGATCAATTAGGTAATTTTCGTCCTCCCTAGGCATATTCTTGTCCAACTTGGGTTTTTAACCAATTTTGTGCATCCAATAGATGTGTTTGTGTCATTGGATGATCAATTAGGTCATTTTCGTCCTCCCTAGGCTTATTCTTGTCCAATTAGGGTTTTTAACCAATCTTGTGCATCCAATAGGTGTGTTTGTGTCATTGGATGATCAATTAGGTCATTTTCGTCCTCCCTAGGCTTATTCTTGTCCAATTAGGGTTTTTAACCAATCTTTTGCATCCAATAAGTTTGTTTGTGTCATTGAATTAATATTTAGGTCATTTTCGTCCTCCCTAGGCATATTCTTGTCCAATTAGGGTTTTTAACCAATCTTGTGCATCCAATAAGTTGAGTTGTGTCATTGGATTATCATTTAGGTCATTTTCATTCTCCCTAGGCTTATTCTTGTCGAATTAGGTTTTTAACCAATCTTGTGCATCCATTAAGTTCATTTGTGTCATTGGATTCACATTTAGGTCATTTTCGTCCTCCCTAGGCATATTCTTGTCCAATTAGGGTTTTTAACCAATCTTGTGCATCCAATAGGTGTGTTTGTGTCATTGGATGATCAATTAGGTTATTTTCGTCCTCCCTAGGCTTATTCTTGTCCAATTAGGGTTTTTAACCAATCTTTTGCATCCAATAAGTTGAGTTGTATCATTGCATTAACATTTAGGTCATTTTCGTCCTCCCTAGGCATATTCTTGTCCAATTACGGTTTTTAACCAATCTTGTGCATCCAATAAGTTCATTTGTGTCATTGGATTAACTTTTATGTCATTTTCGTCCTCCCTAAACTTATTCTTGTCCAATTAGGAGTTTTAACCAATCTTGTGCATCCAATAAGTTTGTTTGTGTCATTGAATTAATATTTAGGTCATTTTCGTCCTCCCTAGGCATATTCTTGTCCAATTAGGGTTTTTAACCAATCTTGTGCATCCAATAGGTGTGTTTGTGTCATTGGATGATCAATTAGGTCATTTTCGTCCCCCCTAGGCTTATTCTTGTCCAATTAGGGTTTTTCACCAATCTTGTGCATCCAATAACTTTGTTTGTGTCATTGAATTAATATTTAGGTCATTTTCGTCCTCCCTAGGCATATTCTTGTCCAATTAGGGTTTTTAACCAATCTTGTGCATCCAATAGGTGTGTTTGTGTCATTGGATGATCAATTAGGTCATTTTCGTCCTCCCTAGGCATATTCTTGTCCAATTAGGGTTTTTAACCAATCTTGTGCATCCAATAGGTGTGTTTGTGTCATTGGATGATCAATTAGGTCATTTTCGTCCTCCCTATGCATATTCTTGTCCAATTAGGGTTTTTAACCAATCTTGTGCATCCAATAGGTGTGTTTGAGTCATTGGATGATCAATTAGGTCATTTTCGTCCTCCCTAGGCTTATTCTTGTCAAATTAAGGTTTTTAACCAATCTTGTGCCTCCAATAAGTTGAGTTGTGTCATTGGATTAACAATTAGGTCATTTTCGTCCTCCCTAGGCTTATTCTTGTCCAATTAGGGTTTTTAACCGATCTTGTGCATCCAATAAGTTCATTTGTGTCATTGGATTAACATTTAGGTCATTTTCGTCCTCCCTAGGCTTATTCTTGTCCAATTAGGGTTTTTAACCAATCTTGTGCATCCAATAAGTTCATTTGTGTCATTGGAATAACATTTAGGTCATTTTCGTCCTCCCTAGGCATATTATTGTCCAAGTTAGGTTTTTAACCAATCTTGTGCATCCAATAGGTGTGTCTGTGGCAATGGATGATCAATTAGGTCATTTTCGTCCTCCCTAGGCTTATTCTTGTCCAATTAGGGTTTTTAACCAATCTTGTGCATCCAATAGGTGTGTTTGTGTCATTGGATGATCAATTAGGTCATTTTCGTCCTCCCTAGGCTTATTCTTGTCCAATTAGGGTTTTTAACCAATCTTGTTCATCCAATAAGTGTGTTTGTGTCATTGGATGATCAATTAGGTCATTTTCGTCCTCCCTAGGCTTATTCTTGTCCAATTAGGGTTTTTAACCAATCTTGTGCATCCAATAGGTGTGTTTGTGTCATTGGATGATCAATTAGGTCATTTTCGTCCTCCCTAGGCTTATTCTTGTCCAATTAGGGTTTTTAATTAATCTTGTGCATCCAATAGGTGTGTTTGTGTCATTGGATGATCAATTAGGTCATTTTTGTCCTCCCTAGGCTTATTCTTGTCCAATTAGGGTTTTTAACCAATCTTGTGCATCCAATAGGTGTGTTTGTGTCATTGGATGATCAATTAGGTCATTTTCGTCCTCCCTAGGCTTATTCTTGCCCAATTATGGTTTTTAAACCAATCTTGTGCATCCAATAAGTTGAGTTGTGTCATTGGATTAGCATTTAGGTCATTTTCGTCATCCCTAGGCATATTCTTGTCCAATTAGGGTTTTTAACCAATCTTGTGCATCCAATAGGTGTGTTTGTGTCATTGGATGATCAATTAGGTTATTTTCGTCCTCCCTAGGCTTATTCTTGTCCAATTAGGAGTTTTAACCAATCTTGTGCATCCAATAAGTTTGTTTGTGTCATTGAATTAATATTTAGGTCATTTTCGTCCTCCCTAGGCATATTCTTGTCCAATTAGGGTTTTTAACCAATCTTGTGCATCCAATAGGTGTGTTTGTGTCATTGGATGATCAATTAGGTCATTTTCGTCATCCCTAGGCTTATTCTTGCCCAATTAGGGTTTTTAACCAATCTTGTGCATCCAATAAGTTCATTTGTGTCATTGGATTAACATTTAGGTCATTTTCGTCCTCCCTAGGCGTATTCTTGTCCAATTAGTGTTTTTAACCAATCTTGTGCATCCAATAGGCGTGTTTGTGTCATTGGATGATCAATTAGGTTTTTTTCGTCCTCCCTATGCTTATTTTTGTCCAATTAGGGTTTTTAACCGATCTTGTGCATCCAATAAGTTCATTTGTGTCATTGGATGATCAATTAGGTCATTTTCGTCCTCCCTAGGCATATTCTTGTCCAATTAGGGTTTTTAACCAATCTTGTGCATCCAATAGGTGTGTTTGTGTCATTGGATGATCAATTAGGTCATTTTCGTCCTCCCTAGGCATATTCTTGTCCAATTAGGGTTTTTAACCGATCTTGTGCATCCAAAAGGTGTGTTTGTGTCATTGGATGATCAATTAGGTCATTTTCGTCCTCCATAGGCATATTCTTGTCCAATTAGGGTTTTTAACCAATCTTGTGCATCCAATAGGTGTGTTTGTGTCATTGGATGACTAATTAGGTCATTTTCGTCCTCCCTAGGCTTATTCTTGTCCAATTAGGGTTTTTAACCAATCTTGTGCATCCAATAGGTGTGTTTGTGTCATTGGATGATCAATTAGGTCATTTTCGTCCTCCCTAGGCTTATTCTTGTCCAATTAGGGTTTTTAACCAATCTTGTGCATCCGATAAGTTTGTTTGTGTCATTGAATTAATATTTAGGTCATTTTCGTCCTCCCTAGGCATATTCTTGTCCAATTAGGGTTTTTAACCAATCTTGTGCATCCAATAGGTGTGTTTGTGTCATTGGATGATCAATTAGGTCATTTTCGTCCTCCCTAGGCTTATTCTTTCCAATTAGGGTTTTTAACCAATCTTGTGCATCCAATAGGTGTGTTTGTGTCATTGAATTAATATTTAGGTCATTTTCGTCCTCCCTAGGCATATTCTTGTCCAATTAGGATTTTTAACCAATCTTGTGCATCCAATAGGTGTGTTTGTGTCATTGGATGATCAATTAGGTCATTTTCGTCCTCCCTAGGCTTATTCTTGTCCAATTAGGGTTTTTAACCAATCTTGTGCATCCAATAAGTTCATTTGTGTCATTGGATGATCAATTAGGTCATTTTCGTCCTCCCTAGGCTAATTCTTGTCCAATTAGGGTTTTTAACCAATCTTGTGCATCCAATAGGTGTGTTTGTGTCATTGGATGATCAATTAGGTCATTTTCGTCCTCCTTAGGCTTATTCTTGTCCAATTAGGACTTTTAACCAATCTTGTGCATCCAATAACTTTGTTTGTGTCATTGAATTAATATTTAGGTCATTTTCGTCCTCCCTAGGCATATTCTTGTCCAATTAGGGTTTTTAACCAATCTTGTGCATCCAATAGGTGTGTTTGTGTCATTGGATGATCAATTAGGTCATTTTCGTCCTCCCTAGGCTTATTCTTGTCCAATTAGCGTTTTTAACAAATCTTGTGCATCCAATAAGTTCATTTGTGTCATTGGATGATCAATTAGGTCATTTTCGTCCTCCCTAGGCATATTCTTGTCCAATTAGGGTTTTTAACCAATCTTGTGCATCCAATAGGTGTGTTTGTGTCATTGGATGATCAATTAGGACATTTTCGTCCCCCCTAGGCTTATTCTTGTTCAATTAGGGTTTTTAACCAATCTTGTGCATTCAATAGGTGTGTTTGTGTCATTGGATGATCAATTAGGTCATTTTCGTCCTCCCTAGACTTATTCTTGTCAAATTAGGGTTTTTAACCAATCTTGTGCATCCAATAACTTTGTTTGTGTCATTGAATTAATATTTAGGTCATTTTCGTCCTCCCTAGGCATATTCTTGTCCAATTAGGGTTTTTAACCAATCTTGTGCATCCAATAGGTGTGTTTGTGTCATTGGATGATCAATTAGGTCATTTTCGTCCTCCCTAGGCTTATTCTTTTCCAATTAGGGTTTTTAACAAAATCTTGTACATCCAATAAGTTCATTTGTGTCATTCGATGATCAATTAGGTCATTTTCGTCCTCCCTAGGCTTATTCTTGTCCAATTAGGGTTTTTAACCAATCTTGTGCATCCAATAGGTGTGTTTGTGTCATTGGATGATCAATTAGGTCATTTTCTTCCTCTCTAGGCTTATTCTTGTCCAATTAGGGTTTTTAACCAATCTTGTGCATCCAATAGGTGTGTTTGTGTCATTGGATGATCAATTAGGTCATTTTCGTCCTCCCTAGGCTTATTCTTGTCCAATTAGGGTTTTTAACCAATCTTGTGCATCCAATAACTTTGATTCTGTCATTGAATTAATATTTAGGTCATTTTCGTCCTCCCTAGGCATATTCTTGTCCAATTAGGGTTTTTAACCAATCTTGTGCATCCAATAGGTGTGTTTGTGTCATTGGATGATCAATTAGGTCATTTTCGCCCTCCCTAGGCTTATTCTTGTCCAATTAGGGTTTTTAACCAATCTTGTGCATCCAATAAGTTCCTTTGTGTCATTGGATTAACATTTAGGTCATTTTCGTCCTCCCTAGGCATATTCTTGTCCAATTAGGGTTTTTAACCAATCTTGTGCTTCCAATAGGTGTGTTTGTGTCATTGGATGATCAATTAGGTCATTTTCGTCCTCCCTAGGCTTATTCTTGTCCAATTAGGGTTTTTAACCAATCTTGTGCATCCAATAACTTTGTTTGTGTCCTTGAATTAATATTTAGGTCATTTTCGTCCTCCCTAGGCATATTCTTGTCCAATTAGGGTTTTTACACCAATCTTGGGCTTCCAATAGGTGTGTTTGTGTCATTGGATGATCAATTAGGTCATTTTCGTCCTCCCTAGGCTTATTCTTGTCCAATTAGGGTTTTTAACCAATCTTGTGCATCCAATAGGTGTGTTTGTGTCATTGGATGATCAATTAGGTCATTTTCGTCCTCCCTAGGCTTATTCTTGTCCAATTAGGGTTTTTAACCAATCTTGTGCATCCAATAAGTTTGTTTGTGTCATTGAATTATATTTAGGACATTTTCGTCCTCCCTAGGCATATTCTTTTCCAATTAGGGTTTTTAACCAATCTTGTGCATCCAATAGGTGTGTTTGCGGCAATGGATGATCAATTAAGTCATTTTCGTCCTCCCTAGGCTTATTCTTGTCCAATTAGGGTTTTTAACCAATCTTGTGCATCCAATAGGTGTGTTTGTGTCATTGGATGATCAATTAGGTCATTTTCGTCCTCCCTAGGCTTATTCTTGTCCAATTAGGGTTTTTAACCAATCTTGTGCATCCAATAGGTGTGTTTGTGTCATTTCATGATCAATTAGGTCATTTTCGTCCTCCCTAGGCTTATTCTTGTCCAATTAGGGTTTTTAACCAATCTTGTGCATCCAATAGGTGTGTTTGTGTCATTGGATGATCAATTAGGTCATTTTCGTCCTCCCTAGGCTTATTCTTGTCCAATTAGGGTTTTTAACCAATCTTGTGCATCCAATAGGTGTGTTTGTGTCATTGGATGATCAATTAGGTCATTTTCGTCCTCCCTAGGCTTATTCTTGTCCAATTAGGGTTTTTAACCAATCTTGTGCATCCAATAGGTGTGTTTGTGTCTTTGGATGATCAATTAGGTCATCTTCGCCCTCCGTAGGCCTATTCTTGTCCAATTAGGGTTTTTAACCAATCTATTGCATCCGATAAGTTTTTTTGTGTCATTGAATTAATATTTAGGTCATTTTCGTCCTCCCTAGGCATATTCTTGTCCAATTAGGGTTTTTAACCAATCTTGTGCATCCAATAGGTGTGTTTGTGTCATTGGATGATCAATTAGGTCATTTTCGTCCTCCCTAGACTTATTCTTGTCCAATTAGGGTTTTTAACCAATCTTGTGCATCCAATTACTTTGTTTATGTCATTGAATTAATATTTAGGTCATTTTCGTCCTCCCTAGGTATATTCTTGTCCAATTAAGGTTTTTAAGCAATCTTGTGCATCCAATAGGTGTGTTTGTGTCATTGGATGATCAATTAGGTCATTTTCGTCCTCCCTAGGCTTATTCTTGTCCAATTAGGGTTTTTAACCAATCTTATGCATCCAATAGGTGTGTTTGTGTCATTGGATGATCAATCAGGTCATTTTCGTCCTCCCTAGGCTTATTCTTGTCCAATTAGGGTTTTTAACCAATCTTGTGCATCCAATAACTTTGATTGTGTCATTGAATTAATATTTAGGCCATTTTCGTCCTCCCTAGGCATGTTCTTGTCCAATTAGGGTTTTTAACCAATCTTGTGCATCCAGTAGGTGTGTTTGTGTCATTGGATGATCAATTAGGTCATTTTCGTCCTCCCTAGGCTTATTCTTGTCCAATTAGGGTTTTTAACCAATCTTGTGCGTCCAATAACTTTGATTGTGTCATTGAATTAATATTTAGGTCATTTTCGTCCTCCCTAGGCATATTCTTGTCCAATTAGGGTTTTTAACCAATCTTGTGCATCCAATAGGTGTGTTTGTGTCATTGGATGATCAATTAGGTCATTTTCGTCCTCCCTTGGCTTATTCTTGTCCAATTAGGGTTTTTAACCAATCTTGTGCATCCAATAAGTTCATTTGTGTCATTGGATTAACATTTAGGTCATATCCGTCCTCCCTAGGCATATTCTTGTCCAATTAGGGTTTTTAACCAATCTTGTGCATCGAATAAGTTGAGTTGTGTCATTGGATTAACATTTAGGTCATTTTCGTCCTCCCTAGGCTTATTCTTGTCCAATTAGGGTTTTTAACCAATCTTGTGCATCCAATAAGTTCATTTGTGTCATTGGATTAACATTTAGGTCATTTTCGTCCTCCCTAGGCATATTCTTGTGCAATTAGGGTTTTTAGCCAATCTTGTGCCTCCAATAGGTGTGTTTGTGTCATTGGATGATCAATTAGGTCATTTTCGTCCTCCCTAGGCTTATTCTTGTCCAATTAGGGTTTTTAATCAATCTTGTGCATCCAATAAGTTCATTTGTGTCATTGGATTAACATTTAGGTCATTTTCGTCCTCCCTAGGCATATTCTTGTCCAATTAGGGTTTTTAACCAATCTTGTGCTTCCAATAGGTGTGTTTGTGTCATTTGATGATCAATTAGGTCATTTTCGTCCTCCCTACGCTTATTCTTGTCCAATTAGGGTTTTTAACCAATCTTGTGCATTCAATAAGTTTGTTTATGTCATTGAATTAATATTTAGGTCATTTTCGTCCTCCCTAGGCATATTCTGGTCCAATTAGGGTTTTTAACCAATCTTGTGCATCCAATAGGTGTGTTTGTGTCATTGGATGATCAATTAGGTCATTTTCGTCCTCCCTAGGCTTATTCTTGTTCAATTAGGGTTTTTAATCAATCTTGTGCATCCAATAAGTTCATTTGTGTCATTGGATTAACATTTAGGTCATTTTCGTACTCCCTAGGCATATTCTTGTCCAATTTGGGTTTTTAACCAATCTTGTGCATCCTATAGGTGTGTTTGTGTCATTGGATAATCAATTAGGTCATTTTCGTCATCCCTAGGCTTATTCTTGTCCAATTAGGGTTTTTAACCAATCTTGTGCATCCAATAGGTGTGTTTGTGTCATTGGTTGATCAATTAGGTCATTTTCGTCCTTCCTAGGCATATTCTTGTCCAATTAGGGTTTTTAACCAGTCTTGGGTATCCAATAGGTGTTTGTGTCATTGGATGATCAATTAGGTCATTTTCGTCCTCCCAAGGCTTATTCTTGTCCAATTAGGGTTTTTAATCAATCTTGTGCATCCAATAAGTTCATTTGTGTCATTGGATTAACATTTAGGTCATTTTCGTCCTCCCTAGGCATATTCTTGTCCAATTAGGGTTTTTAACCAATCTTGTGCTTCCAATAGGTGTGTTTGTGTCATTGGATGATCAATTAGGTCATTTTCGTCCTCCCTAGGCTTATTCTTGTCCAATTAGGGTTTTTAACCAATCTTGTGCATCCAATAAGTTCATTTGTGTCATTGGATGATCAATTAGGTCATTTTCATCCTCCCTAGGTATATTCTTGTCCAACAAGGGTTTTTAACCAATCTTGTGCATCCAATAGATGTGTTTGTGTCTTTGGATGATCAATTAGGTCATTTTCGTCCTCCCTTGGCTTATTCTTGTCCAATTAGGGTTTTTAACCAATCTTGTGCATCCAATAGGTGTGTTTGTGTCATTGGATGATCAATTAGGTCATTTTCATTCTCCCAAGGCTTATTCTTGTCCAATTAGGGTTTTTAACCAATCTTATGCATCCAATAGGTGTGTTTGTGTCATTGAATTAATATTTAGGTCATTTTCGTCCTCCCTATGCATATTCTTGTCCAATTAGGGTTTTTAACCAATCTTGTGCATCCAATAAGTTCATTTGTGTCATTGGATGATCAATTAGGTCATTTTCATCCTCCCTAGGTATATTCTTGTCCAACAAGGGTTTTTAACCAATCTGGTGCATCCAATAGATGTGTTTGTGTCTTTGGAAGATCAATTAGGTCATTTTCGTCCTCCCTAGGCTTATTCTTGTCCAATTAGGGTTTTTAACCAATCTTGTGCATCCAATAGGTGTGTATGTGTCATTGGATGATCAATTAGGTCATTTTCGTCCTCCCTAGGCTTATTCTTGTCCAATTAGGGTTTTTAACCAATCTTGTGCATCCAATAGGTGTGTTTGTGTCATTGAATTAATATTTAGGTCATTTTCGTCCTCCCTATGCATATTCTTGTCCAATTAGGGTTTTTAACCAATCTTGTGCATCCTATAGGTGTGTTTGTGTCATTGGATAATCAATAAGGTCATTTTCGTCCTCCCTAGGCTTATTCTTGTCCAATAAGGGTTTTTAACCAATCTTGTGCATCCAATAGGTGTGTTTGTGTCATTGGTTGATCAATTAGGTCATTTTCGTCCTTCCTAGGCATATTCTTGTCCAATTAGGGTTTTTAACCAGTCTTGGGCATCCAATAGGTGTTTGTGTCATTGGATGATCAATTAGGTCATTTTCGTCCTCCCAAGGCTTATTCTTGTCCAATTAGGGTTTTTAATCAATCTTGTGCATCCAATAAGTTCATTTGTGTCATTGGATTAACATTTAGGTCATTTTCGTCCTCCTTAGGCATATTCTTGTCCAATTAGGGTTTTTAACCAATCTTGTGCTTCCAATAGGTGTGTTTGTGTCATTGGATGATCAATTAGGTCATTTTCGTCCTCCCTAGGCTTATTCTTGTCCAATTAGGGTTTTTAACCAATCTTGTGCATCCAATAAGTTCATTTGTGTCATTGGATGATCAATTAGGTCATTTTCATCCTCCCTAGGTATATTCTTGTCCAACAAGGGTTTTTAACCAATCTTGTGCATCCAATAGGTGTGTTTGTGTCTTTGGATGATCAATTAGGTCATTTTCGTCCTCCCTAGGCTTATTCTTGTCCAATTAGGGTTTTTAACCAATCTTGTGCATCCAATAGGTGTGTTTGTGTCATTGGATGATCAATTAGGTCATTTTCGTCCTCCCTAGGCTTATTCTTGTCCAATTAGGGTTTTTAACCAATCTTGTGCATCCAATAGGTGTGTTTGTGTCATTGAATTAATATTTAGGTCATTTTCGTCCTCCCTATGCATATTCTTGTCCAATTAGGGTTTTTAACCAATCTTGTGCTTCCAATAGGTGCGTTTGTGTCATTGGATGATCAATTAGGTCATTTTCGTCCTCCCTAGGCTTATTCTTGTCCAATTAGGGTTTTTAACCAATCTTGTGCATCCAATAAGTTCATTTGTGTCATTGGATGATCAATTAGGTCATTTTCATCCTCCCTAGGTATATTCTTGTCCAACTAGGGTTTTTAACCAATCTTGTGCATCCAATTGATGTGTTTGTGTCTTTGGATGATCAATTAGGTCATTTTCGTCCTCCCTAGGCTTATTCTTGTCCAATTAGGGTTTTCAACCAATCTTGTGCATCCAATAGGTGTGTATGTGTCATTGGATGATCAATTAGGTCATTTTCGTCCTCCCTAGGCTTATTCTTGTCCAATTAGGGTTTTTAACCAATCTTGTGCATCCAATAGGTGTGTTTGTGACATTGAATTAATATTTAGGTCGTTTTCGTCCTCCATATGCATATTCTTGTCCAATTAGGGTTTTTAACCAATCTTGTGCTTCCAATAGGTGTGTTTGTGTCATTGGATGATCAATTAGGTCATTTTCTTCCTCCCTAGGCTTATTCTTGTCCAATTAGGGTTTTTAACCAATCTTGTGCATCCAATAGGTGTGTTTGTGTCATTAAATTAATATTTAGGTCATTTTCGTCCTCCCTATGCATATTCTTGTCCAATTAGGGTTTTTAACCAATCTTGTGCATCCTATAGGTGTGTTTGTGTCATTGGATAATCAATTAGGTCATTTTCGTCCTCCCTAGGCTTATTCTTGTCCAATAAGGGTTTTTAACCAATCTTGTGCATCCAAT